>QLOY01000391.1:0-17957 GCA_003313965.1 Megacollybia marginata | reverse complement strand
ACCGCATTGCCCACACGACGGTCGAGCAGAATCCGCATCAAAGAGAACCGTTTTCCAGATATTCCATTTGAGCTCATCTTTGAAATCGCTGGCAATGTGGCTGACCAAAGAACCCTCCTCGCTTTTCGTCTTGTGAACCGCGCTCTTTCTCGTTTTATTACTCCGCAAGCCTTCTCGACAATTCATGCTTATCCTTCTGTTGTCTCTGCTCATAATCTCGCGTTGATTCAGAATAACCCCTTGGCTATACACGTTCGCGAACTGGTCTTCCAGGAACGCAAATATTCAGAGGGTAACGACTTTTCTCGTGTTTTCTCCGTTAATAAAGACTCTCTAGGCTCTCTAGGCGAATTCCAACCCTATCATGGTACCTGCACGGAGGCTTCCCTCAAAAGGGCATTTTCTTCGCTAATCAAGTTCCCTTCTCTCACCATTCTGCATCTCGAATTCTATGATTTCATTCACGACCCACTTGGAAGCTGGGATCGTCACTCCTGTCTCGACTGTCGCTTTTCGTATCACATGCAACACTCCGTTCTGCAAACAGTCACTTCTAATCCTCCACCCACATCTCTCAGAACCCTCTGCTGTCGCAATATCCTCTCCGACGACACTTGGCTTTCTTCCGATCCCCAAGATTTCAGATCCTTCATCTCCGTACCAACAGAGCTCGACATTTCAGTCGTCAGCGTCCCTCTCAAAGTCGACGTAGATCTGACCCAAGCCCAAGAGTTCTGGTCATTACATCTCCTCGAAGGCGTCCTCTTTCCCGCTCGCAATACGCTAACCAAACTTCACCTCGGAAGTATTCGAGAGTCTTCTGACACGTGTTTACCCATCCGATTGAAGGGACTTTGTTTTGCGAATCTTACGGAGCTGACTCTTACAAACCTCATCTTTCGGAAAAGGTCTTTGGAGGATTTCATTGTACGCCATCGAACGACGCTTAAATGCCTCATCCTGGATCGGTGTGTTATTTACGTTTATAAGGCCCAGACTCTCGGTTTTTATCCGCCTTCTCAACGGCGTTGGTATCACTTGTGGGAAAGGTTCGAGCAGGTGATGACGGAGTTGGTTCGGTTTGAAGGGAAGGGGCTAGGATACGTCAAGCGGTCAGGAGAGAAAGAGGTTTGTTTGCAGTATGATGAGATCGCGATGCAAAACTTGATGAGCGTTGTTGCGAGTCGGGTTTAACGGATCGGACTAGACTCGGCTTTTCGTTTCTGGCGTATGGACTTGGCATGCTCTCTGTATTCTACGCTACGCTCTGTATTTCTTCATGCTGCTGCTGCTTGTACAACTGATCAACTCGCTACTCCTCGTAGACTTGCAAAAACGTATTCGAATAACACTGAAGTTGCAAGTCCGTCTGTTGCTCGAGTCCAGACGCCATCATAGTCAGCTCTCTGGGAAGGATAGTAGACAGGAAGACATCCCGACTTTGATCGAAAGATGACCTACTCCGACGCTGATCAAAAATGGGTGGCCACTATCAGAGATACTGAAGCTTCGGATTAGGATGATGTAAACGGCTTCAAAGACTGTGTGAGATGTTAGGATGATGGTGAGGAGACAGAACGAGAGGATACATTCAAGTGTAGAGAACCCCATGGCCCATCAAGAATGCAGAGACAGCAAGTGAAAACCAGTCTTGGTCCGGGTGAGAAACGTCACACTTGTACGTCTCCGCAAGGATCATCTCAGATGTACGTACTTCTCTAGGCCGTCATGGCTTGGGCGGGACTCAGAGTTGACACTCAAGAAATGTTCAGAGAAGATATCTGGAGGTGATCTTTCTGATTATCCGAGGGTCCGTGCTACTATGGATTATCGCTATGCTGGCTGTCAGCAAGCTTCAAAGCAATTTGAAGATCGCTAATGAAGACAATGCACTGTCCATTATTTTATAATACCCTTTAGGATATGGCACACTCATAGAATCTGTTGTATTTTTAATAGTTGGAAGTTTGGACTGGACGTCTTGTTGATACAAAAAGCGTAGTAGATGATTGAACAATATCTCCCCCAAAAGCTAGACATAAAGGAACCACCCTCACCATTCCGACTGACTCAGCTTTACCTCAGTCACAGAAAGTGATAGCCAGATTGACCTGTCGTGAAGGTCATCGATCAGTTCGACCTCTAGAATTGAAGGAGACTCACATTATCCTCTTGACAGGCAACTTGGACAGGCCAAGCATCCGGACAGCCGGGGCTAGTGCCTTGACAATTCAACTCTCAAGCAATCATCCGATAACTTGAAGGAACTTACAATCAGCTCCTGCGCCGTCGCAGCCACCGTAATAGCCAAATCCAGAAGTAACAGAGAATGTATGACTAGAAGGAAGAAAAGTCAGATTGTTGTCTTACAAATCAGAAGTGGCTCACTCTCCAACGAGTGAGATATCAGTACTTGATCCTGATCCCGGAGATGTCGGATTGATGAGTGTTGTTTCAACCAAAGTGCAGTAGTCTCCGTTAAAGCCACAGGAACCTGATATTACGTTGTCAGTACAGATATCGTGTTAATAAGAGAAACATTGAACCCGTTTGAAGGTACCTAGACCGACACTAAATGACGAGTGAAAAGCATAGTAGTAGAGACGTACGCGATAGCAGACGTGATGGGACCATCGTTTGTATAGGGCTCACCGGTAGATAAGATGTTAGGTCCTTGAATCAGTGTGGGCGTTCCAAAACCACAGCTGTTCAAAATGAGACGTAGAGAGATAGTCAAAATCAGTCCTACTTGTTGGTGAAAGTGATGGTGTGAGTCTCAGCGTTTACAATGCCAGCGAATAACATAGCAAGAGCGACGGAGGTGAACTTGGGGAACATCTCAAATACTGATGGACAAGTTTGACCTCGAAGGGAGATTGAGGTGTAAGGAAGGAAGTTAACAACCGTGACTTTTATACTAAGCCTGTTAGGCTGGGGCATGGTTAGTCCCGCGCGGGTATCAGATCTATCAGATATCAGACATTAGCTGTTTCCGTAGGCGGCCATCAGTCGAACGAACCACAAGTTGGGTCTGCCGTTCCATTTCAAATGCAGTTCAAGTTGTCAGTGCATAATTACCATGTGCGTTCACCATTTCATCACAAACATGATGCACAAAGCCAGACAGAACTTGAGCGCTCCCGCCCGGAATATAGGGCTCGAGCACACGGGCATCAGATTACCGAGTGTTACCAGAAACTGGTAGTGACGTACGACACTACCCGAACATTGAGGTAGAACAATAAAAACTGTCATGAAGAATATCAAGCCTTCTTCATCATTAGTAGGATTGAATATAGTCATGATTCTTTTGACGTACTCTTTGTACGGAAGACGACTCCGAGCTTGAACAGCATCCATCAAAAGCAGAATCTGATATACCTCCGGTTGAACATTGTAACAGACTCGGTACACTCGATTCTAACTTCCTTCTATCTGCAACATATAGAGATTCGATCCTAGAAAAAGCACTGCCTAAGCAATGGCATAGACCGCGTTTGAGCCTCGATACATGGGGTAGACATTGCAGTTACATCCGGGCTGGTTTATGACTCGGAATGATGTAACGATGGCCGTGATGGCATAAGCTGATTTCACGTATTTACTGTACCAATACGGTGGCGATCGTGATGTCTGCGAGCCACCAAGGCTTCAAGTCAGCAGATTCATCCGCATTGAAACAAATGACACCTTACAGGCATTGTCCGAGTCCGAGTGCAATCACTTGGACTGGCCCCGACGGCGCGCCGGAACAATACGTAATGGGTGGCTGCAATCGAGATCACTTCGGCAGCACGGTCCCGCTGCCGCTTTGGGATCTGTGACGTGAGAAAAACTACCATCGATCGAGGCCTGTAGTGACGAAAACTCTAGACCTGACGCAGGTCCCTCATCGCATCACCTGTGAGGCTAGGAACAATCCACAAAAATTGGCCACCGGGTGTGAGAAGCTCCTAACTCTATAGCTTGCTCCAGAACATTCACCTAGATCTGATTAACGGCGGGTAAATCGTGAAGGCACTAGTACTCGATATTTGTCAAAGTCTCCTATTTGATCACGTCGGCGATGTCATTGACGTAAGCAAAATTTCTCCCTAGCTAAGCTAAATCATTATTCGGAGGTTGAGCGATTCACCTTCTCGGCATACACCCTCGGTCAGCACTTGAACACTTCCCGTCATGCACTTCCTTGGTGGCATTCGGTGCCACCGATATGATGTCGGCGACGGCCAAAAGGACAAGGTCAACGAGTCAACGACCTTCTAAGGACCTAATTACGTAGTCGTTCTGGTCCTGTTGTAGGTGGTTTCATTGCCGATAGCAAGTTTAGGCTGGGAATGGGTTTGAGGATGGTGCGTCTTCTCTCATTGCCACAATCATCTTGACATGCGCTTGTGTCATTCTTCTCCAAGTATCTCATCATACCTTTTTGGGCTAGGCGACTGGTGAAACTAAGAGCTAAACATCAAGACCCGAAGCATTTTTGATCGAAGTATCCTGTTCCTTATCACCTGGTAATAGATGATATATCGATAATGAACAATGTTTTCCTCAAAAGCTAGATAGATGTAAAGGAACCACCCCTCACCATTCCGAATACATACTTGGCTGTACCTCAGTCACAGAACGTGATAGACAGATTGACCTGTCGTGAAAGGTCATCAATCGGCTCGACCTCTAGAATTAAAAGAAACTCACATTATCCACTTGACAAGTATATTGAACAGGCCAAGCATCCGCACAGACGGAGCCTGTACCTTGACAATAACCAACTCTTAAGAAATTATTCGACAACTTGAAGGAACTTACATTTGGCTCCTATTCCGTCGCAGCCATCGTAGTAGTCAAATCCGGAAGTAACAGAAAATGTATGGCTAGAAAGAAAAAATCAGCCGTGCTGTCTTATGAGTAAGAAAGTAACTCACTTTCCGGCGAGTGAGATGTCAACACTTGATCCTGATCCCGAAGATGTCGGATTCATCAGTGTAATTTCAATCGTAGTGCAGCCTTCGCCATCAAAGCCACAGGAACCTGATATTAAGTTGTTAGTGCAGATATCGCGCCGACGAAAGCATAAAATGTACCCGTTTGAAGGTAGCTGTGCTAGTATCAAATGACGAATAAGAAGCATAGTAGTAGAGACGTACGCGATAGCATCCACAATGGGGCCGTTGCTTGTATAGGGACCGCCGGTAGACAAGACATTACCTCCTTGTACCAGCATGGGCGTTCCAAAACCACAGCTGTTCAAAGTGAGACGTAGAGAGATAGTCAAAAACAGTCTTACTTGTTGGTGAAAGTGATGGTGTGAGTCTCAGCGTTTACAATTCCAGCGAATAAAATAACAAGGGCGGCGGAGATGACTTTGGGGAACATCTCAAGTACTGATGGACGAGTTTAAACCCCAAGTGGGATTGAGGTGTATCAACAACACTTTTATACTCAGCCTGTTACTGGGTCATGATTAGTGTCGCGCGGGTATCAGATATCAAACATCAGCTGTTTCCGCAGCCATCAGTTGGACCAACCACGAGTGCATGAGTACTCAGCGTTTCGTGATTCATCAATTACGAACATGATGTGGAAAGCCGATTAGAACTTGAACACTCCCGTCCGGCATGTAGCGCTCTGAGTGAACAGGAACCAGATCACTGAGCTTTACCAGAATTGGCATTCACTCACGTACTACTCTAACATTGAGGTACAGCAGTAAAACTGTCATCTTTGTTCAGTGCTTATGAGTCGATATGACTACATTGAAATGCGCAGTCAGCTCCAGTCAGCTCGGACTTTTCTCTCGAACGGGTACATTGTTAGGCTAAAGAACATTGAAGCGAGGAAGATGTGCAGGTGGAGGTGCAGAGGAAAGGTAAGTCTACTTATTTGCCTAGTTCTTCATAGTATGACATCCATTGTTGAAGCGTATTATCTATCAATCATGTCTTGCCAGTGGGCAAGTTATTCGGATGTGCAATACATAACCTCATTTGGGCGGGACCGGACCTACTAACCTCGAAGTGGAGGTGAAACCCCGGTCACTAGGTCACGGGATGGGTCCTGCTACGCCTTGGCATCATCAGTGGCTACGAGCGTCTGAATTGATGTACCTTCGGAGTCTCACTCTTTCAACCATGGAATCACTGAAATTGTATTGTAGGTATTGTAGTATGTTATCAATTTCAAGTATCTACTTTAAGTCAGTCACCTCAGGTCGAGAGTAAGAATCATTTCGATCCATTCCCTACATTGAACACGATTCAACACTTGGTTTTCTCTAGACCTGTCACAGGTCTCTCAAGATGACGGGCTACTCTCGGAGATAGGGATTCTATTTGGATGGTGTTGAGGTTTCTGGCTCAGACGGGAACGACTCTCACAAATGTGACATTGATTCGATGATTCGATGATTCTATTCGCCTACGTTCAATTATGGCAGTAATAAGCTGCAAAAAATAAATTGGGTCAAAGTTGCTTAAAAACCATGGTTTTTGAGGTAAAGTACTGAAAATTGGGTCAAAATGGAGGGAAGTTTCAAATTCACTCAGTAGGGAAGTTCTCAGACAAGTCAGGAATGTTCAAAGCTCATTGAGTCAAAGTGTCTTGCAAATTGGGTCAAACTTCTAGGCTTTTGGAGAAGTTGTTCCAGGGATTGAGGGAGGTTCTGTCAAGTCATCAAGGGAAGTTTTCCAAGGTGGCATACTTCTTTTATTGGAGAGGGAAAGTTTTTGAGGATGGGGGAGAAGTTCTTCATTAAGGGGAAAGTTCTTTGCTAGGGGGAAGTTCTTTGCTAAGGGGAAGTTCTTTGCTAAGGGGAAGTTCTTTGTTAAGGGGAAGTTCTTTGTTAGGTGGGAAGTTCTTTCTAAGGAGAAGTTCTTGAGATCTCTGTATTTTATCCAAGTACTAATTAATCCAGTAGACAAGTAGGGACTCATACAAATTTTAGTTGGATATCACATGACCTGTTCAGGCTAACAGAATACACAACTCATCAACAACCCATGGGCTATCAAAGCTAAATTAATTATTAACCCAACTCTTAATAAAACTGCTTCACAATAGACATCTATACCCCAATTATCATCATCACGTCCAATATCCAACCCCACCAACAACTCCCTTCCCCATTGAATCTCATCATCATTAACAAATACTCCTGCACTGTATTCATCTTCCCTTGATGCATATTCACTTCTGTCTGGAGCTGGTGGGTCATCCAACAGCTCATCTGCTGGTGGTAATGACTCATTCTCAGACTCATGGCCATAGTCAGCATGAGACACTGTAGCAATGTCATCACTGGGATCACTATCCCAGTATCCTCTATTAATAGCTTTCACCTTGCTGAGCTTGTAGATTGAATATGGTGTTTTGTAGTGTTCTGTGCGCATTTTATGATGATTCCAAGAGTGTTCAGTGATGCTTGGATTTGGGTTTGAGACAGCAGATGTGATGGACAGCATTTTCCATATTGAGGAGACTTGTGTCTTCCAAAAATTCGGATATCTTCTGGAAAACCTCTAATGTATTGATGGCAGTGCACAGCTGAAGGAGTTAAAAACCAAAACATAATGACAAAGCCCAAAACTCTGCTACAAACACTGTACAATTGGAGAGCCAACACAATCTAGTACATGTTTGACAATATCAGAGTGACATACATCTGAGTCTTCAGGCTGAATCAAGCTTCTGCATCAGCTGATTACTGCCATATTTAGCATTTGAAGCTAATGACCAGCTTGATAATGAAGAAGACTTGTGGCATAGTGTGTATGACAGCAGTCTGTTAATCTGAAAAATAGCTGTGTTTACATTGACTCAATACAGAGTGTAAGAGTGAAAATATCCCTTAAATTGTTTTTTTATATATTTAGGGATTTTTTCACTGATCTTCAAAATCTCGTACTGAAATGACATCATGACTCTGCCATGTGCTGTGCTATCAAGGCACAACTTTCCCCTCAAAGGAACCCAAGAACATACCCTCTGCAGACCACACAACTTTACTTTCAGTTAGCAGAACTTCTCTCTCTGCATGAACTTCCCTTCCCAGTGCAACAACAACTTCCCCTCCAAAAAGAACTTCTCTCTCTGCATGAACTTCCCTTCCCAGTACAACAACAACTTCCCCTCCAAAAAGAACTTCTCTCCACATGAACTTCCCTTCCCAGTACAACAACTTTCCCTCCAAAGAGAACTTCTCCCTTCATGAACTTCCCTTCCCATTACAACAACTTCCCCTCCACAAGTCAGAACATCCCTTCCTGGTAAAGCAACTTCAACTCTGAGAGCTCAGAACTTCCCTTCCTGGTAAGACAACTTGTACTCTGAGACATCAGAACTTCCCTTCCTAGCAAAAACAACTTCCCCTTTCAGTGAGTAGAACTTATCCACCTGGAACAAACTTTGACTCATTTTTACAACTTTGACTCAATTTATTTTTTGCAGTCTATTACGTCCATATTCAATACATACTTTGCAAGAACTGTGGCTGGTGCAAATGGGAGTGCTCTAAGCATTGAGACTTTTGGTCAATGCAGCTCGTTTCATATTTGGATGTATCTGTAATGAGCGTTACAGTAACTTTTTGAGGTTCGACTCAGCAGACGCTTGACGGACTTAAGTTGTCTCTGCCTCAAAAACGTTCAGTGGGGAGGTCATGAGCCTTTTTGGAAAACATTTGTTCAATTTCAAGTTGGAGTCTCAGTGCTACACCTCAATGATAATTTTTGTACAGGGCATCAAGTAGTTATCATACCACCTGCGTCTGTTATCATACCACCTGCATCTGTTATCATACCACCTGCATCTGTTATCATACCACCTGTGTCCGTTCCTGCTTCTGTTAGCAGGTCAAAGCAGAGACTCTTGGTGCTTGACTTGTTTTTTGGGATGGTGCTGGTCCGTTTCATGGTCTCCTTTGGAGACACCTCGGAGAAAAGAGTATATGTTGAGTGACTTGTTCCTTTATTCACCGAATCTCCTGGATGACTGGGAATTTTTCATGTGCAAGATCTCAAGAGATTATTGTGGTGTTGGATCTTGTGAGTTCAACTCCTGCTACTTAAATTTGAGTAGCACATTCATCCGTCCTTCATTACTGCCACTGAGCGAAACTTCTTATACTCCGTATATGATTTGATAAGTAAAGTAGAAAATAACAATGATATTTCATATAGCCCTTCTGAGCCAAAGAAAGAATCATGTAGACAGACAGTCTTGAGGCTGGTGTGCACTTTCAACAACTGGTAGCCCAGTCTTGAATTACCAGTCAGTATTCTCCACTCCAACAACCAGCCCACCATTCCCGTAAGCAGCACAAGAACCTTCAACAACAAACATCATTAGTCTCCTCTACTCAAATAACAAGAGGACCCTTACCTCCAACCTGACCGTTGACATTACAGTAAGTAAAAACCCACTGGGCAGCAAGTGCAACATCATAACTGACAAGAATGTGAGTCGCAAAAATTAGGCAGATCTTGTGTTGTTAACCCACCAGGAAGATGACACAGACCCACCCCCAGAGATGTTGGATCCGGTAATTTGTGTGTTGCCTGCATAGCAGAACTGGACATTGTCTCCATTCACACCACAAGCATTATTGCCGATGTTGACGAGGTAGTTGAAACATGCAATCACATTGTCAACATCTGCTGTGGTGTAGGTTTCACAGACAGAGGTATACTGAGCGGAACACTCGAGCAACGATCCTCGCGCCTCTGGTGGGAATTCAACATTTCTGATGGCAAGAGATGGAGTAGCATACTGATGGGTTTTGGCTTCGTAGTGTACAGTTGCTCAGAGGTCAGGCCTAGTTCAGCGAGGCTGGGTAAACCAGGACCAGGGTTTACTTCTGGGTACTTGCTAGTAGCCTGGTCACTGGTGAGGATGCTGAGGACAAGCTGAGGAAGTAACAGGATGGACAGGGCAGATGCAAAGAATTTGACCATGGCTAAGAGATGAGTACAATGAGTACTTTATGGCTTTTATACTATCCGATTCGGAAAGAGTCAGTCAGAAATGGACAAATCCTTGGTACTTGCGAGAGGTGCACTTTCACTGTGAATGACCCGTGATGATCAAACTTTCGAAGTTGGGCACACCCTGGCGCTGCTTTCCATCATTTTCTGATACTCACAATGGGTGACACTGTGCAGCCCTGGATCAGAATGGTAGCGAGAAGCACGGAGGAGGTAAATTATTTTCGATATACCCTTCTCTCAATAACACCTTGAAACCACTGGCAGTCTTGATCCTGTGTTCAGCTATATAGTTTAGCCTAGTACTTAAGGTATAATGTGATGTCGAACTAAGAGAAAATGAGACTGCAAACCTTTACAGAATGTTAGAAGCGTATGTCTCCACCAAGAATGTTTTGGCAACGAGAGTAGATGCACCGGCAAACATCATCATCTCATAACTCACCATTCCGAGCCTAAAATACTATGGGCAATTAAACCGCCTGCAAGTTACAACCGAAGAACGTGCAGAACGTGCAGAACGTGCAGAACGCTGTGAATGTTCTGGAGCAATGTATTAATATATTGGCAGATCAAACGTTCGGCGGAGTTAGGAGTACATCCACCGTCAGCTCGCGGCACACTGGCCAATTTTGCAATTGTTCCTAGCCTCGTTCCTGGCAGAGGTGATGCGAGGAATTGGCGAGGAATTGGCGAGGATCAGGTCTAGAGTCGTTGGAAATATAAGCTACCACAAGCTTGACCCCTAAGTAAAGGTGTGTCAGGATGTGACGAAGCTGGTCGCAGACATTAGTGGCATTCAAGGTTCCACTTTTCTGGTACTTTTGGGCTACTTTTCATGTACTTTTCATTTTACTTTTAGTCTACTTCTTCTGAAAAAGTAAAGAAAAAGTCAAATCTACTTTTATGAAAAGGAGCTCATGGGGTCCTTTTGATAAACGGCCCACTTTTCGTTCACTTTTAATTCTACTTCTCCTGTCACTTTTTGCATCGGCAATCTGATGTGTTTCAGACTCCACCATGTTGATCAACACTTACCGAGGTGACCAGGTCACTCAGGCAATACTCGGGTACAACCATCCTGCCCACCCACTGTGTCGGTCATTGCCACCCTTACTGATGCTCACTTCAAACATATTTTCTCAGCATGTTACAGAGGCCATTGAAATAGCCTAGATTATGAATGAATGAATAGAATGCAAATAGTAGTAGAGAAGCAAACATACCACATAAAGCAGGTGCTCAGACTGCCATCATTGTTTGGCGGGAGGGCGGGCAGCAATCAGCGCTGAGCGCCGCTGACACGTAGACATCACAATGTTGGACATAGGCGGTGCCGTGTTGGTGCCGTGTGGTCATGCCGAGGACCTGACACATACTTGGCCGCTGTGAGAAAAGTGAAGTGTTTCACTTTTCATTTACTTTTGCTGAAGTTGACGAACTGGGGTGTTCAAAGTACCACTTTTTGGTTACTTTTCAATTCCACTTTTTCTCACTTTTACTGCTAAAATGGTGAAAAGTGACCTAAAAGTAGTTTGAAAAGTAGCCGAAAAGGGCTGTAATACTTTGAACAACCCTATTAGCAACGTTGGTTCAACTATCACAAGAGATCACAAGATCCGAGTCACATGAGTCACAGGTCATAGGTCACAGGCGGCTGACTCACTGTCAAAATCGTCAATCTTTTGAGGGTCATTTTGCTACAAAAAATTCCACATCACAAGCCCAGACTCCAGAGCCCAGAATTGTGGACTCGGGCCCGCTACCGAACTGATCGAAATTGCCGCCACCCATTACGTGAAATCAACCCGGCGTTCAGTTTAGATCGCCTTATGGCATCACGGCCATCGACAAGTACATCATTCCGAGTCCTATTTATAAACCAGCTTCTTAAAAAGCGGACGCTACATCTATCACGGCTCAAACGGTTCCCGGCCAGTCCATGCCGTGGCTCAAGCAGTGTTTCTCCTAGGATCGTATCTATATATGCTGTAGAGAGACGGAAGTTAGATTCGAGTGTACCGCGTCTGTTCGAGGTAGATCAGATTCTGCTTCTAATAGATGCTGTTCAAGCTCAAGTCATTTTTCCGTACAAAAAGCACGTCAAACCAATCAACATGATCAATCATGATCATCTTCAACCCTAGGTTTGATATTCTTTAGCAGCTGTCGCGCCGTTCTCCCGAGTTTAGATCGTTTGCTCCTCGGCAGTGTCGGCACGATGTCAGCCGCTTGCAATGTACCCAATTTATTTGAGAAAAGTCCAAGCTAACTGTACATTTCGTAGCCATACTCGTAAGCACTGAGCATATAAAAGATGATAGTTTCTACTGATGTTAGGTTGATATCGTACATGAGTGAATACCACTTCTGCTGGTAACATTCGGTGATCTGATGCCCGTTTACTTCAGAACGCTAGATGCCGGGCGGGAGCGTTCAAGTTGTGGCTAGCCTTCAGCATCATGTTCGTGATCCGTATATCACGAAACAGTGAATTGCACATGT
The DNA here is from genome assembly GCA_003313965.1 of Megacollybia marginata. NCBI lineage: Eukaryota > Fungi > Basidiomycota > Agaricomycetes > Agaricales > Porotheleaceae > Megacollybia > Megacollybia marginata. The sequence continues at coordinate 5,472 of QLOY01000391.1, read as the reverse complement.
TACTTATGCACTCATGACTAGCAATGGAATGGTGGAGCCAATTTGTGGTTAGTACGACTGATGACTGCACAAACAGATAATGTTTGTTATCTGATACCCGCGCCACTCAGCTAACAGGCTTAGTATAAAAGGCACAGTTGTTAACTCTAACTTTCTCATCTCAATCTCTCTTCGAGTTCAAACTTGTCCGTCAGTATTTGAGATGTTCCCCAAAATCACCTCCGTCGCTCTTGCTATTCTATTCGCTGGGATTGTAAACGCTGAGACTCACACCATCACTTTCACCAACAGGTCAGACTGCTTTTGACTCTCTCTCTTTACGTCTCACTTTGAACAGATGTGGTTATGGAACGCCCACCCTGATACAAGGACCTAACGTCTTATCTACCGGTGGTGCCTATACATACAATGGTCCCATCAGGTCTGCTATCGCGTACGTCTCTATCATGCTTTTTATTTGTCATAGATATATTGATATCGGTACAGTTACCTTCAAACGGGTTCAGTTTCTTTCTTATCGGCACGATATCTGTATTGACAACTTGATATCAGGTTCCTGTGGCTTTAACGGAGACTACTGCACTTTGATTGAAACGACGCTCGTCAATCCGACAACTCCGGGATCAGGATCAAGTAGTGACATCTCACTCGTTGGAGAGTGAGCCACTTCTTATTTGTAAGGCAACACTCTGACTTTCCTTCCTTCTAGTCACACATTCTCTGTTACTTCTGGATTTGGCTATTACGGTGGCTGCGACGGCGCAGGAGCTGATTGTAAGTTCATTTAAACTATTGAATGATTTCTTAAGAGTTGAAATGTCAAGGTACTGGCCCCGGCTGTCCGGATGCTTGGCCTGTCCAAGTTGCCTGTCAAGAGGATAATGTGAGTCTCTTTCAATTGTAGAGGTGAAATTGATCGATGACCTCACGACAGGTTAATCTGGCTATCACGTTCTGTGATTGATGTATGTAAAGCCAAGTCATTCGGAATGGTGAGGGCGGTTCTTTTATGTCTAGCTCTTGAGATCATTATCGATCTGTCATCTACTATGCTTTTTGTATCAATGAGACATTCAGTCCAAACTTCCAACTATTAAAAATTCAACAGATTCTATGAGTGCGCCATAGCCTAAGCGGTATTCGCTTTGATAATTCAGTGGCTCTACCTGCTCAATAGTCATGGCTGATTAACTTCATTATCAAAAGGCCAAAACCTAAAAGCGCGGTGTCACTTGTATCTAATTTGTTGCAGAATACATAATCCACCAGAGGAAGACCCTTGTAGAAGTGACGAGCAGCTGTTTTTTAACTTGGCGGCTCGTAATCGGGATAGAGTTCTCTAGCATCCAAAGCACCCAACTGTTTTGCGTTCACAACAGTATTATTCTTGTGCACAAAGATACGGTTGTCATAGTTGTATAAAAGGATGGACAGTTTATTGTCTTCATTAGCGATCTTGCTTTGAAGCTCTTCTGCTGACAGCTGGCATACATAGCGTTAACGCATGATAGCACGGACCCTCGGATAATCAGAAAAATCCTCTCCAGGTATCTTCTCTGCTGATATCCAACATTCTTTGAGCATCAACTCTGAGTCCCAAGCCATGACAGTCCGAATCAATGTGCGTACATCTGAGATGATCTTTGCGACATATTTGCCGATGTTGCTGAGAGACGTAAAAGCGACACATTTATACCATAGAAAGCACACTGATTCTGCTCAAATAAGGAGAGCTCGAGACCATGTGGGTACGGCCACATGAGTTGAAGTCAATAGCCGACTTTTATGAAGGTATGCTGAAGTCCAAGGTCTATCATGGTCTGACGAATATTGTGTTTCTGCCGGAGATGGTTTGATTAGACTGATAAGCAAAGAACTGAGACTTACTTCATCGACATGGGACATGACTCCGCGAGGTATGACAGGATCAAATTCGCTTCGAATTACCCGCTTTCTTGGCAGCACGAAGAGTAGGACGCTGATCAGAGATGAGAACTGCGGAGATTAAGACATCGACATCTTTGAGAAGGTTCGTCAATTCTTCTGCGCTGTTTGCGATATCTCCGGCACGAAGATCTACACCAGCAGCCTTCAGCGTAACTGTCTCAGATTTCTCAAGCGATGCGGGACGGACGATAGCTGCTACTCGCTACAATAATCTCAGAATTAGTGTGAGATAACAAGGCAGAGAGCCTACAAGGGCTCTTGTAGCAAGTAATTCTTTGACAATTGCACCAGCCTGTGATACCAAGAAGGAGAACCAGTCTGACATGAAAATGGGAAGGCTAATATTTAGCTTATATACTCCAACGGCTATCAAATTGGGGGTAGTCAAATATCTTTTATAGGATTAATGACGGTAACCCGGGCATCTGAGGAGGAAAAGCCGCCAAGTCCGTTGCCGTTGAGCTATGCCGAACTTCGGCGGTTAGCAGGTTTGCTATTAGTCCCGGTTAGTTATAATGGATCTGAGGCCACCTTCGGTTGGGTTTCTAGTGACATTCAACCAAGTGAATCGAACTTCAGGGACACACAGTCCGCTAAACAGCGAATTCAAGTGAATTAGCCATTTAACTACGTCGGAAGACAATGAAGTACAAAGACTCCGTGTTGCATGTATTAATTAGACTGAGTCTTGACCAGTCACCGGAGTACCCATCCACTGGTGTACAGCCCTGTACGGTGGAGTACAGCAACGGAAATCCTCGCCGGACATGCATCCCTAAGTGTTCTTCTAGTGTCCAGATTACTCTAGAGCACTCACATATTTGGAGATTTAAGCTCATGCAAGTTGGACGTGAGAGCAATTTTGAAAGTGTTCAGATGCTTAACAGCGAAGTAGTGATCATGAAAGTCACCAGTTTGGCCATCTGACTTTGAGTCTGAGACAGACTTGCCAGAATTCGTGCTAGCTATACCCGGGAATCTTTATCGCATTATAATTATCTCAGGAACCGAGCATCTTCCATCTCATTTTTGTAACGTGCCGAGGCAGCTGATGCGACGCTCCTCTAACGCCGCTCAGTGCGCTCACATGACCTTCAACCGTGGAGACGATAGATATACATCAAGGCTGGTATTCGACATTCAATATTGCACCCACCCCACACACTTTATCGATGACACGACTTTGGACTCTCTTCTCCCTTTTCTTTCTAATTACTTTCGCGACAGCTCTGTCTGTATCCGCAACGACTAGCCTGCCTACTGCTACTTCGAGAGCGGAGCTAAACACAGTCGCAAAAGCGGTGGGGAAGAAGTACCTCGGCACGGCAACAGACAACCCCGAGTTGAACGACACTGCTTATACTGCGATTCTCGACGACAATAGAATGTTCGGGCAAATCACTCCAGCAAACAGTATGAAATGGGTTCGCTTTCCGGTTACGCTCGTCTCGAAGTACTGACATCTACGCAGGATGCAACTGAGCCAAATCGAGGAAACTTCACTTTTGCCGCTGGTGATGTTATTGCCAATTTGGCAATGAAGAATAAGCAACTCCTTCGCGGTAAATTCAATCAAATTCGCTACCTACCCTCAAGACTTAGACTACAGGCCACAATTGCGTTTGGTATAATCAACTCCCCAGTTGGGTAACTTCTGATACCTGGGACAACGCGACACTTCTGGAAGTTGTAGCCAACCATTGCTCTACACGTAAGTCTCAAAACATTCTTTGAGAAACCCCTCATCACAGTCCCTCATAGTTGTGCATCATTATAAGGGTCAAGTGTGAGTGGACTGTTTGAACTTTCTTCTCAGGCTCTGATAATATCCTTTTTAGTTGTACGTCTTCCTGTACATGCCGTTTGCACGACCTAACTCTTCTTATCAGACAGCTGGGATGTCATTAATGGTGAGTCTTTTCCGCCGAATCGATATATTAACCACGTCCTGGAGAACCATTCAACGATGACGGAACATGGCGTACTGATGTTTTCTTCAATGTCACTGGCACTGCGTACATTCCCACTGCTCTCCGGGCTGCTCGAGCTGCAGACCCACATGCAAAACTTTATGTGAGGCAACGGCACTAACTATCAAGAGGCTTCTGTTTTCTAATGTGTGCAGATCAACGAGTATAACTTGGAGTTTACTGGTGCTAAATTCACTTCAATGCTCAACCTGGTCAAGAGTCTGCTTTCGGAAGGAGTGCCACTCGATGGTATCGGTGCGTTTAAACTGATCCCATGGTGCTGATAATCAAAGGCTCTTCCAGGCTTTCAAGGTCATCTCATTGTCGGCTCTTTCCCAGAGCAGTTTGGTGGGTGATATAATGACACCACAGCGTGAACTCACAAGATTGAATGATCAGCAAGCAACATGGCTCAGATAACCGCTCTTGGTCTTGAAGTTGCGATAACGGAGCTTGACATTCGCATGACCCTTCCTCCTAATGATACAGTACTCGAGCAGCAAAAGGCTGATTACGACAGTGCTGTCTCCGCATGCACATCCGTTCGAGGTTGTGTTGGCGTGACAGTTTGGGATTTCACCGACAAGGTCTGCACATATCTTAGAACGTAGCTTTAGCTGATGTTCCTTTTAGTACTCTTGGATCCCTGGAACGTTTCCCGGACAAGGAGATGCTTGTCCATGGGATGCCGTGAGTGTTGAAACACTGTCCAAAGTGTTTGTGTTTACTTGTTGGCAGAATCTGGTTAGGAAGCCAGCTTATGACGGAATCATAGCCGCATTCAAGAGTCATTCACATTTTCATTAGGAATGATTTTGACCTCATCCACCGTGTAAAATTTTATCCATATCCTTCTTGGGATACTTCTATTTCTGCAAGATGAATACACATGATAATGTTCAGGTGAGCAAGGTTTCTTAATGGCTCAGCTCAAGCTGCTGAGCTGGTCAAGCTGAGGTCATGGCCTGTTTAATGAGTTATTGTGCACTATTATTCTAATGTATGGAGGATGAGACAGCATCAGGGAAAAACCATTATGTAACTACCAAGTCCGAGCAAAGTCTGAGCCTGAGTCTTCAAGTTCTTGCAGACTTAGATTGGGTTATACACTAAACCATTGTAGTGTTTAGATGTGAATTCTCATTATACCTTATTGCTAAACTACCTACATCTGCTCAACATCTGCTATCTGCTGTACACTGGCAGTCTGTTGGCTTTAAATGGCCTAGCACGCCACAAGGGGCGTCCATCAGGGAGCTCGGGCACATCACCTTGGGGGAGGGGGGGGGCCCCAATCTGAGTGAACTTATCTCAGCTTGAAAATCAATTAGGTTCAGATCCAGGTCTGCCCATTTCTACAATTCTGAACCTCAAGTTTAGACCCAGGTTTGCGAGTTCCAGGACCAGACCACAGCCAGTCTACTACCAGTTCCATGCATGAAAGCAACATGAGAGATGAATGGATAAAGACTTTCCATTGGATGAGCCCTAGTTGCCTGATTTCTGGCAATCAATAATATACAAGGGGGTCACGGAACGCGAAAATCCTATAGGA
>QLOY01000390.1:0-12660 GCA_003313965.1 Megacollybia marginata | reverse complement strand
AAGAAAGTTGGAGTAGACAATGAGCGCCGTGACAAGTTCACCGAACCAGCTCATGCCTTCTGGCTGGGAACGACGAAAGCCTGGGCGGATGCACTTGCTAACATTGACCGTGCTGATCCTCCCTCGAATCCTCCATCATTGTTTTCATCTACGATGTATCCTGATCCTGCCTTGTTCATCGGTGTAGCGTCTGAGGAACGATGAAAACAATATCTTGACAGCTGGCTTAAAAACCGCGCAGCATTTCTGATTCGGCCACAGTTGGGTGGAGAGCCAATACCAGTGAAGCAATGGCAGATGCTGCTGAATGTAGAGAGCATGAAGAAAGGTATGGATACACAGACAAGTGCAAGTCGAGAGGTGGTAGAGAAGCTCCTGGCGAATGTACTAGAGGACACAATGACAACGGAAGAACGTACAGGCAAGAAGGTGGAGTGGCAGGGGTCTGAGTGGACTGGAGAGTCGGCTACGAACGAAGCGTTGGTGAAGGAAGTGTTATGGGAGCTGAGTGAACTAAATTTTCGTTGTGAATTGTCGGCGCTGGACCTACGGGAAACTGGGAAGGAGCGGTCGGCGGAGATCCTAGCGGCAGTGGGTAATGAACAGGATTCGATTTTCCGAGTCAGTACGGTCAAAGTTGATACCGGGATGGTCAGTACCGATCCGAACATCCGTGCCGCAAGAGCACGATCGCTTCACAAACTGATGTGTGGGTGGAAAGACGGAGGCAAAATATCTGCTACCGAGTCTCTGAAGGGGACGGTGGCTTCTTTGTATTGCCAGAGATTTTTTGATGCTTTCGGTCGACCACCGATCTTGCCTCGGGGAGTTGCGTGACGGTAAGTGAGCTATCCTGTGTCCCTCATCGATTCAAGAGTTTACCAGTGCTTGCGATACGAAAGTATATATAGTACAGTAAGTACCTATTTTGAACTGATCTTGATCTAATTCACGGAAAGCCGTGATTTTTTTACATTTCTTGTCAACGCGGTGCAATAATGCGATCGATTATACTATAAATTTTACTTCTCGCATAGTGTGCGTCTCCGTTCCCCAAATACTGAAAGATTTCTCGGTGTTTCGCATGACCTAGCGGATGAAGATCAGAAAAATGGTTTTTAACAGTGCGGAAATGACATTTTTCTCCCCCACAGATGTCCTTTGTGCGCCGGAAACCGTTCGCTCGAAGCGCTTCGTGAGCCATTCGCTCTGGAGGGGGTGAATAACTTAAATTTGCATAGGTTGTTCCAAAATACCGTGTTTGCGAGCCAGTAATGTCGGGAAACAGCGGCGGCAGCACCAGTACTTAATGGGTGCACACTTCATCTTCCATTCGCGTCTGCGTCGGGAGACGTTGTTGGTATATCCGACTTTGAAGAGAATGTGGTTGGTTCCGTCGAATACTTGCAAAACGTAGAGGAAACCGGGTCCATCCGACCGACAATGACGACGGTGATGAAGAGTAGCAGGGCTACGCAGTGGAGGGTAGGGAGAGGGTCGGGATGGCAGGGAGGGAAGGGAAATGGTTTTCCACCAGGCCAGGAACGATCTGGGGACCCTGGAAGACATTGATTGTGGGCAGGAATGTGGGGAAAAGGGATGGAAATGGTGGGATGTGGCAGTGGAAGAAGTGGATTGCGAGAAAATTGGAAGTCAAAATGATGTAAACAAAGATATTCCCGTACGTGCTCCCGTTCTCGTGTAGGCTTGAGGTGGCTTCAACAGCTAACAGGTCAACTACAAGGTATGTACTTTACAGAGTACCCTTATTGTTAACAGATACCCATATGATGGACTTACACTGTACGTTTTAGTTAACTGTTTCCATTTTTTATCCTTTCCAATTATATACACGAGACTCCTATATTACTAATCCTCAGTCGTTTTCCTTTCACTGCGACTGAGGTACGTACTACCCATTAGTATCTTACCACTGGACATTCACGTTTTAACTAGTACTTATTGGATTACTATTCTAGGTAAATACTTCGGCAATATATAGTCGTTTTCCTTTCACTGCGACTGAGTACTTATTGGATTACTATTCTAGACGACAGGTTATGGGCCCCGTCAGCTTTTAACTGCATCAGAATACAATCCACAGTGAACAAGAATACAGAACGACTACTGCAAACCAAATGTACAGACACACAGACATCCCCACAAGCATAACCCCTATTCAACAATGAGCTCAATGTCGAGCATTACCTTTTCAGAAACAGAGAAGTTTACTGGGAAGAACTTTCCGCTTTTCAGAACTCGATTGGAAGCGGCAATTGCAGGAAGAGGCCTAGAGGGCTATCTCGATGGGACCACAATGAAACCCGCAGACACCTATACTGCTAGGTCAATGATAATATCCAGTGTACCCACTACTGGAACGACTTTGACCCAAACAGACATCCCAACAACCCCATGGAATCGTCCATATCCATTCCTTGAAGAGTGGAAGCAACGTGATGCGTTCACTCGAAGCTCAATCTTGTCCAATGTCGTTGATCCAGATGGACTTGGGATAGACACTAGTGGAACAGCAGCGCAAATGTGGAAATCCCTAGTTGATAAATATGGCGTACACTCAATCATCGGTGCTATCAATGTGAGAGTAACACTCGAAAGCACAAAGCTTACTGATGGAGGAGACATCGCTGACCATCTAGCAAAGATGCGGTCCCTCTGGAAAGCAGCTAACGATGAAGGTGCCGACATCAAGGAACCCACATACCGAACTATCCTAGTCTCTTCGCTCCCACTGATGTACTTCAATGTAATCGGCAACGTTGTTTCAGCAATCAATCTGAACGATGCAGAACAAACCATCCTCAATTGGAAGGCAACATATGACAGAATGGGGGGAGTATCCACGGCAACTCCTATTCCGTCTACGATGACAACTACAGCGCTTGCCACGAATTCCAACGTTAACAGGTCCCAAATCATCTGTAGGAATTGTAAACGTCGTGGACACATGGACAAGGATTGTTACTGGCCTGGGGGAGGAAAGGAAGGACAATTCCCACCGAACTTCGGGAAGCGAGGTGGTGGAGGAGGGTCAAATAATTCCAACAACAATATCAGTAGCGCTAACGCTGCAAAGGTGTTCGCACTTGCAACCTTTACCCCCAGCGACAACAAGACTGGTCATACCCTCCTTGATTCAGCTGCAACAGATTATTGCTTCCACGACCGCTCAGACTTCGAACAATACAGTTGAGAACAGTTAAAACCTTTAAGGATTTTCAGCTTGCTTCAAGTTTTTCGGACTTACACGGAATAGATAGATCTCAATGAGTAGTACTCATCCAAATATTTTCAGAATTTTCTATCGAGCCGTTCCTTTACAAACTGGGAAATACTCCATGTGATGCCTCAAAAATTTGGCAGACAGTGAAACAATTCGCTAAAATCTCGAAAAATTTACCAATTGACTCCTTTTGACGAGCTAGATCTGAATATGAATGATTTGAGACCATGCAATGCAACGTTAAACATAAAGAACGAGAAACATGTTACTCAATATAGATGTCACATTTGTGTCACATGTTAACAAGTACAGGCTACCATTGTACCTTCGTTTCAGATGCCACAACCACCCAAAAAGCGGTCTAAAAAAAAGAATACCACTGGGCTTCGTAATCAGCAGTGTCCTGAGGCCATCCCACCAGCTGATAACTCAGTGGATGACAACAAATCTCAAGGTGACACAGATGATATTGGTGTGTTGTTTGACAGCACGTGTATGGACTGGCAGAAAGAGATGGAAGGCAGTGGCAATGCAGAGTCTGATGAGGAGGATGAGCTTGCCGATACAGATTATGGAGACGAAGACTTCACTTGTGCTTTGGTGGATCTTGCTGCTCAAAATGATGATCCACGAGATTTGGACTGGGTTCCAGTTGAATATCGACGACACAGAACTCTGAAAAAAGGTGAGTGAATCAAAACCTTTAATGTTGGCAATGACTTTTGAAACAGAGCGTCCCAAAAAATATCAAACAGGCCCGGGCTTTGCTGGGAAAGGCAAACGAACACAGGAGCGCCTGGCCAAAGAATGGGAAAACCAATCGTCTCTCATATCTTGGCTTGGCCCACAATACGACACCTCACAGCCTATCATTGTTAGGAAAGCCCTTGATACCATGGATGTCGATTCACAGCCTCGTCACTTGAAACGGAAACATACAGATTCGTCATTGGCTGAATCACCAGCTCGACTTGAAACTGATCATTCGCCAAGCACACGTACTCGGCTTGGGACTGTCAAGGTCATCGAGATATCTGATGATGAGTCTGGAAGAAGTGCAGACAAGGATTTAGAGGACTTGGAAATACTTCCTGAAGAGCAATTGAATGAAGAAGATATCGAGGATTGGGAAGCAGAGATGGATGAGGACATTGGCAATCCAACTGTTGAGCGAAAGAATTATACTGAGCTCCGCACTCAGGTCAAGACATACCTGAAAAAGCACTCGAAAACACTGCCTATCTCACAAATCAACCAACTCATGATTCTCGGCAACTTCTTCACTCTTCGTCTCAAGGGATATGGTCGCATTCAGGCCAGCAAAGAGATTGCGAATCAATGGGAGCTTAATAAGGGTGCTGGCTTTGAACGTCGCATTCGAGCACTAGCACGTCATTATGAAGAGTTTGAGAAGCTCCCGAAGGAGAGAAGGGGAGGATTCAGGAAGGTACGGTCATGGTTGCACGATAAGAAAGTGAAGAGAGAAGTCATGGAGTTCCTGCGGAATGTTCCAGTTGGAAAAGTCACGCCCCGGCTTCTGGTTCGACAAGTCAATGATTGCATCTTTCCCCAGCTCGACATCCATCCCAAACATCCGATCATTACACACACAGCACGCTGATGGCTGATAAAACTTGGTTGGAGGCACACACGAATCAAGAAGGGAGTTTATGAGGATGGCCACAATCGGGTTGATGTTGTTTATTATTGAGATGAGGACTTTCTTCCTTGCATGCTTGAGTATGAAAGAAGGATGGTGCATTATGAAGGTCCCGAACTCAAGCGAGTAGAGCCCCAGTTAAAGGAAGGAGAAAGAGAAATAATTCCGCTCTTCCATGACGAGTCTTGTTTCCATGCAAATGACATGTCTGGGAATGCATGGCAAGTATTGTTTTCTCTGTTGCAGTTCTTCTCTCATTCACAACGAACCTCAGGCTCAAAGATGGTCAACAACCAATACGCAGCAAATACAAAGGTCGCTTAATTCACGTCTCTGAAATGATCAATCCTGAAACTGGACGACTCTTTGTCTGTGATGCAAATGGTAACATTGTCCGTGATGCCCGAAAAATTATCTATCCAGGCTCTAATGGTGATCCATGGTGGGACTGCAAACAGCTGCTGGACCAGATTAAAGAGTCTATTGAAATCTTTGAAGAAGTGTTTCCTGGAAAACAGGCTCTCTTCATTTTTGACAACTCTTCGGCCCACAATTCCCTTCCTCCCGATGCACTCAAAGCGTTCGAAATGAATAAATCTGATGGCGGTGCTCAGCGGATTCAACACGACACTACCATTCCAATGTCAAACCCAGCACAAGAGCATCGGGGCAGACGGCAGAAAATGATATTACCAAATGGCCAAGCCAAAGGCCAAATGCTCTCCCGTTTGTCCCATTGAAGACACCGGCTGCTGTATGGCACATCTTCTGAGTCAACAAGATGACTTCAAGAATCAGCCATCAATGCTCGAAACTCTCATCACCGGGCAAGGTCATGAATGCATCTTCCTGCCCAAGTTTCACTGTGAGTTGAATCCTATTGAGATGGTGAGATTATTTCAGCTCTACCGTGATGGAACTTGATTGACAGTAATGTAGTATTGGGGTTGGTGCAAGTATCGATATCGTGAAGAAGACAAGAAGAATTTTGCTGCAGCCAAACAAATTGCTCTCAAATATCTTGACGCATGTCCAGTTGATGTAATTCGCCGTTTTATCAACCATACATGGCGTTTCATGGATGCGTATCGCAAAGGACTGTCCGGTAAGGCACTGCTGTGGGCTGTGCGCAAGTTTAGACAGCATCGGTGCATCTCTGAAGGGTCACTCGCTGCCTTGGAGGCTGTTCCGAGCAATACTTAACCCAAATAGTTGCAAAATTTTGGCTAAAAAATTTGGCGGAACCAAGAAGTCGTCAGAAGAACCTGAAAAAATCGGATTCTGGGGTTTTCAGCCATTCCGAGTCTAGCTGTACACTCAGCCTTATGTAGAAATGTACAAGTTAGCCTGTAATAAACTTTACAGTGTTTGACTGTTCTCAACTGTATATTTGCATCAGCCCTATATTTATCATTGACTCGGCATTGACTCGGCATTGACTCGGCAAGGCAAAGGTACTTGAGTGTGACATGGTGGTCACGAGGTCGTGCTGTCACTTACTGCCACTCTCCATTCACCCTAGTTATTGTCCGCGTCGACATCAGGGCCTCGGACTCGCACTATATCCCCAGTATCCATGCGAAAATGCGGTGTCATGACTCTTACGACTTTTCCCTGGTCCAGTAAGTCCCTTTCCTTACTCAGTCAAATGCTTGCATCTAACCATTCCTAGCGCCAGACCGTCGTCGTGAAGACGGCACCGCACTCTCAATGATTCCGAACGAAATATACACACTCATATTTACTTATTTTGACTCCCCCGAGGAATTAGAACTAAGTCGCGACGAATCTTCTTTGATTCTGTCGAACCTCTCTCGTGTCTGCCGCGTATTCGCCAGCGTCTGTCTTCCTCAAATTTACAGATCATTGGTGTTTACTGGTGGCAATCAATTAAAGCGAAAGACGCCACTCCACATGCTGCATACCACTCTGTGTACGCAGCTCCACTTACAAAAGTACCCCTCTTCGATCGACCAAGCTGAATCTCAGCTACTTGGGAAACTTGTGACAACAAAGGCCGAGAAGCAGACCTACAAAGAGCTCGCGTCCGCAGTTGAGGAATGTGTAATCGAAGGTTATGCGAATGGTCACCATGGTGCAGAAACTCTTCCTGATGACCATGCGCTCCATTGGCATGCCCTATTCGTGGACAAGTATCTCGATGCGATGATGTTGGTGCCCAAACTCCAATCTCTGACGCTGCGAAATATGTGGGTTACAAAGATCGTTCTCGAGAAGCTTTCCAGGTTGGCAGAATCGAACTCAATCCTAGGCATCATTCTTGACAAGTGTCACTATCCTTCTGAGGCTTTCGACGGCGGAGCTTTTCGTTCTCTACCCATCCGCGGATATATTGGAGAGCCTGAAATCGCTCGGCGCATTCTCCAGGAAGGGCAAGCCTCGATATCAGCTACCCTCCATCACGTTCACCTACAATTCGATTGTCACGATTCATTGATTCTCGACACGTTCCTAGCATCCTTCGAATCCTTTTCTTCCATCACCTCGCTAAGTTTGAGTGGAAGACCACATACCGATTCCGCAGCGGGCAAGCTACCGAAAACAGCGTTACCCTCCCTACGAAAACTCGAATGTGATGCCCCCGCCTTGCAGTGGTTTACGCATCAACTCCCCTACGTAACAACGTTGAACATCGACGAAGGGCCAATTTCAGAAACACCATCTCTCCCATTCGACCTTTCCAAACTCTTGGTTTTAGCCACCAGAGTTGTCGATTTCACGTTCAATCCTAGTCAACACACACTTAAAACTTCAGGGTTATTCCCGAATCTCGAAATCGTCACAATCCGCCTATATGCATGGCATGAAACTCTAAATCTCGTTTCAGAGCTGGATTGCGTCTCCAGTCCGCGTCTTAAACAGGTCGATATACAGGTAGTCGACTTGGAGCAAGATGAGATTCATCCTCTCAATCTTGATAACGAATATACAATTATCAATTCTAACGTCAAAGAGAGGTTCCCCGGTCTGGAGAGGGCTACCTTCAATCCGTTTGTGAAGTGGATTAGGTTTCCAAGCGAGGGGTGGAAACCAAAATTTCCACAGAATGAGATGGGAAAGAACGCCCTTTTGAAGAGGTTGACTAACGATGCTAACGATGAAAACAGGAGTGAAGATTGGGTGGATTGGGAAGGGTATCTTGGGCGATTTCTCAAGGAATGTCGGAAGACTGACAACAGGTAGGTGCTCTCTGAGATCTGAGTTGCTGACTGTAGATTTTGCCTCGCACTCGAGTGATTACTTGAATTTCTGTCCGTTTGCTTCCATTTCTTTGCTCTGTTTGTATCTTTGTTGGAATGTTACGTGTTTGAGCCTATCACATCTACTCGACACGGGTGCACGATGAGGCTAGTGACGATCAGATATCAGGCATATATTATTACTCGGGGGAAGCACACTGAAGCACGGCGTACGAAAGAAAGCATGTGACAAGTTCCATTACTATCTGCACGCTGAAAGCCGTGAATTTATACTTTATATGGGAGATTGTCACCGCACTCAATTCATTCTACCACTAAGGCTCCACCTGGGCCCAGGACCTGTGTCATTGATGACTTTTCGGAAGGCTTCAAGACTCGGAGCTGGCTGGTTGCCGATTTAGGTACGTGACATGTCCTTAAAGGTGTGGCACTAAGTTTTATTTCCAGTCACTGGCCCCTTCAACTTGCAGCAACAAGACTTTGAATTCGACAACACGAATCATAATCATAAACCTCATCGAAACCTCATGATAATTCGACAAAAACAATTCATTCAAACAAAACTTATGTAGCTACTGGTGATATATCCAGAGAGCTGACTCAGTCACTGATCTCAGTAAAGATCCACAAGTCATTTCCGTACCCCTCAGGACGAATCTCAATCTAAGGACAAATCAGCTCTCCCTACCTTATTGAACTGAGAAAGTATACCTGAGTTTGGTCCCACCCGTTGGGAAGCACCCAATAAAGCTCTTCGTTCTTGACCTTGATGGCATATATTCCTGGTTGCTGTTCAGTGATCTTGTATTCTTGTATGTCGCCAATGACGACCTTGGCACCCTAGAACATGTCGCTTTCAGTTTTGGGGACCTGATGGACAATCAACTTACCTCAGTGGGCGTGTTGGGCCTAGCAAACGCGCTGGCACTATTGATGGAGCTGATGGTCCAGATGTTGCCACTCCCTTGGAGGAGCCACTAAAGGTGGATGAAGAAATCATCATCATTGTCCAAGGACACTGACCTTTTGGGCATTCGTACCATTTCCCTGGTACCCTTGGACATGCGTTCCAGGAGCGGTGCTTGCCCCAGAAGCGTCGACGAACTGCGTCTGGAAGCTGTTGCTAGTGATGTTGTAAGTTGTGTTATTTTTGATCGGCATTGTAAATTTGTTGAGAGGGCTTTCGAAAGTTTCGATTCACTGATGCCTCTATTAATTCTGGCCAGCTTTTATACTCTCCTAGGAGCCGAAGAACTGGTTCAAGATAACTATCCGGGTAGTTGAAAAGCAACCGGAACGAATTGAGTTAGCCTCATCCCCAAATCAGCAAACCGCATGCGTCCTACACTTCCGAGTCCACATAATTTTAGGAAGATTCCAAGCCGTTGACATGTCAAAGTAATACCAGTGAACCGCAGTATGGTGGACATACCGTTGAAACTGCTACCGCGCACACCGGAGCTGTACCAAGCAGGAACTTGAATGTCAGACTGCATGTCAGACCTGCATACCGTACGTCACGGTCGGGAAACGATCGGTTGGGTCGTTCCATAGATTGAACTACTGCAGCCTTAACCCTTGTTGGACTCTTTTTGTTGCATTACTGGTCTGCCACCCTTGGGAGGATATTAGATATGCTGTAAGCTACCTGTTATTTCTTGTAAGGCGATAGTCTTAGTAATGCAGCTAAGCGCTAAGCGCTAAGGTAGTCCCTACCTAAATCCAATTTCAGTAAAGCTTTGAGAACTCATAACTTGAAGCTCATCTGGATTGTGTCAAGACTCCTAAGTCTCAGAATGTTAATGCCACCTGTCAGAGATGCCCCAGATAAACCGGAGATGAACAAACCGTGTTCAAGCTTGTCCTTTCTGACAAATCAAAGTTTCCCCACAGTCTGAACTCTATTGAAGATTTACTCAATTCCGGGGAAACCCAACTCCGAACGACAAAAAAAGCTTAGATGCATTATACACATCTGAGTGACCACCTGGACTTACTCGAAAAATTCAGCTGATCATGCAATGGCACCCGTCATAGCATGAGACATAAACAATGTCAGTAGCCTTGCCAGAGCCGCCTGGCTCTGCCCTCCATGTCTCAGGACGACACCCGCTTAGAATCTAAAGCAATCGACTCAGGACATTCCCCGTAATTCAGATTACTTTCAAGTTTATTCAGATGGCATAGCTCGTGTCAAAGATACTCTCTTTAGAGTATGTTTAGCTCGCCTGGTGTGGTGACCCAGAATTGAGATATTAACGGCTACTCGGTACACAAAGCGTTCTTGGCTCGGGATCAGTCAATTTCATGCATTCCTATACCTTCCAGACCACAATCTACTCCATCCGGAAACTGCTCTGGTGACGATCCTTCGGTTCTTCATGACAACGTCGAGGAATTTCGTGCTTTTGTGCTGGGTTCTATACGCTCTGTAAGTTGTATATCTAGTGGTGACCATGGCGATTTACCTGTATGATGTCTTTAGTGGTCATCGATATCGGTCATCATGCACAAGTACGGCTTCATATCAATTGAAGGATGGTCTCGTACTGTTCTACTACCATTGCGAGAAAATATCTGACTCGGGACATGCTCTGATCACGAAATGGAAACTCTAGCAGGTATTTCCAGGCTGGGCAAGGTTAATTAAGCTCTGCCGACTCTTTTAAGTGGCTTCCTTGTTGGAAAGATGACACTCTTTCTCCAAAACATGCATTTCAGTAAGGGAAAACCACTCCTGCCAGGAGTTTCTTGGTCAAGTCTACTATCAAGAGCGCATGCACATCTAAAACACGTTTGGTAAACGTGGATGACGTCGCTGATCTTACGGAGAAGCAGAAACCTCTTTCGAGGGTTCTATTCACCCTCTGAATTTTGGGACTCATTTGTAAACACGTTGATGCCAACATCATATGCGCCGGAATAGGATATTAGACACCCAGAGACTGCTGTGTGGGATATATCCTGAAAGTCTGGAGTCATCTATTCACTGAGCTCTTTGCAGCTTATCGCTCAGGAACCGTTCAAGGTGAGGTATTAGGCAACTTGACGTACTTAAGGAGCACATGTCAACAGCACCTTTGTGGAGACAGATTCTTTGTCGACACGGGCTTTTCTCTCTCTCTCTCTGTTGGAGTTTCATGCTATTGTCTTCAATAGTTATGAAGCTAAGGATACCGTGTTGCTGTCAGCGATAGATGAGCTTAGACGAGTCAGAAAAAATCGAATCGGCCCTGAGTCAATATTTCAATGCCCACCTCGGGTATCATGGAGGACTTTGAGACACATAATCTCCCTCGCAAACTTCTCTTCCATTGTTCCGATACTTACTCTTCATGGATTGACGGGCGCACATTGCACCACGAGCTTGATCGCAAAAATTTCGGCTCCGGCCGGTACATCTCTTAAGTTAGATAATATTGTGACTCATAGCAGCGTCACCGTTACCAACAGCATCGATCTAATAAGATGATCTATCCAGTGCTACAGTCAGGTCGATATGTTCCGAGTCTTTTACGTAGTAAAAGCTCGGTTTTATAAGGTGCACGATTTAAACTTTCTATTGTAGACGGCTGAGCGTATTTTTTTGCCTTTAAAGGAGCGAAATTACCACGACTGCTTTTCAAGTCAATTGGTCCCACGGTTCACCAGTTCATTCCCTCTTTCCTGCTCTTCGTCTAACCAAGCTGCTTTCTTGCTCATTGGTACAGAAACTGTAGCTGTGGGTCCCTATTTCCACTTCGCGTCTTTCTGATATTCATGCACAGATTGCCGCTGGCAAGACCAAAAATCCAAGGCAAAACTTGCCCAATTCAATGCATTTGCGCTAGCTAGAGGCTGTAAGCCTAAGCGATAGATAAGGTAGAGGACGGACGAGACGGTACTACCCTATATGGAATGCACGTGACATTACCGCCGTCTTTTCTTCCTCCCATCATGTTTCCGTCCTCGTTCCCATTCCGCCGTTCAAGAAATCCGACGGCTCGATTTGCTACAATTTTCTATTGATCTGCTTTACTCTTTTCTTCTATTTCCTGGCCCGTTTATGTTACGTGGTCCAGATGAGCTCAAATGACCGAGCTAGAGCCAGGTCATCGCCTGGTTCTGTTTATTATTAATTTTCTCCTGTCCTGTCTATTACCTGGTACTGGTCAATCAACCTGGTGGAATGGGACGAGTCCATATGGGTCCATTTGCTACGTGTTTTATTTTATCTCCCATTTGTCATCATACTGAAAATTTCCATCACATCGCTCTTTTTGGGGTTTGCCGTGCCGTACGGCGCTTCTTTGCATCTCCGTCGACCGCCAGCGAGCTTTGCTCTTGGAGCTCTGCTCTGGTTGGGGTCGTCGTTCTTCCTGCGATGCTTCGAGGCCGCCCGGCGTCTGAACCTCAGAGCTCAGGAGAATCGTCTCCTGGGTTGAGGTTCATTGGCAAACTTACTAGTACACGAGTATAACGAATACCTTATCGCTAGCTAGAGGCTGTAAGCCTAAGCGATAGATAAGGTAGAGGACGGACGAGACGGTACTACC
>QLOY01000389.1:0-43152 GCA_003313965.1 Megacollybia marginata | reverse complement strand
GGTAAAAAGGAGTATGTCAACAAATGTAAATACCGGGCGTTAATATAGCCGGATCCCTTACACCCAGGCCGGTCATCTAGATGACCAATGATGTCGACTCCACCCTCAGGGCACTTGTCTCTGTAGACTGTCTTCAAATCACAATGAGGGCAATAAAAATAGCCCGTGAAGTGATCGCGAAAGATCCAACCTATGAGTATTATGAGATTAAACCACATTTTTCACCTAAATGGCTTACGATCACTTAGCCGTGCAAAGTAGGTATGAAATGTCGTCTTATGGCCATCGAAGTCTTTCTTCACTTTCCTCAGTGAAGGGTCACACACAAGTGGACACCTGTCCACAGACATAGATTGGTAGCAAAAGCCGGTCTAGAATGCCAATAAGAATAATGTCCGTAAATTAGAAAATTTCACCTCTCGGAATTCACGCCAAGGGTCGTCGTGTTCTCCAAGGATCTCGTGGTCTGGTTGGATGTCGGGGTGGCCTTGGATACTTTTCAGTAGATAAAGGGTAAGACGGACAGAACACTGACGTTGCAATGCCTCTCTTTGTCCTCGTAACATCACACCCTTGAGGTCCCATCGTTTGAACAATTGGGGTCGTTTGTGATACTGGTTATACTGGACGACCTGGATCTCTCCAGGACCCGCATGCACCAATGCAGGACAGGTGTTCTCCGGCTCCAGTATATGCGCATTGACTGTGTGTTCTCCATCCAAGTCCGCGCTGGTCTGCGTTCCACCCAAAGCCGTAATAACGGCCTCATCCGAGTCACTGAGAGTACTCGTGGCCTGGACGATGCTGTCAGTAACCACCAGATATTCAACATTGTCAAATGTACGGTCTGGTTCAATAGAAATGTTCAGATCCTGGAATTCCAGCTGAAGATTGGCAATTCTAGCCATTGAAGGTGGCGTATCTGTTTCTGGAGGTGTATCTTCGGCAACGAATGCTTCTGGCGACGGAGGATCATCATTTGAAACAGAGTGGTTCTTGGAGCTTAAACCCGTCGAGTCTGGCGTTTGTACTGAAACGAAATGAGGATGAAGACCTGGATCTCGATAGTCACTTGAAGCGGTGAGCATGACCCGGTTGCGGAGGAAATCTCCGTCCCATTGTCGTTGAGGACCGAAATACCTTATGACGTGAGTATCAGGCAGAAATAGTTTCTCTATCATACGTACAAAGGACCTGTAGACGTGAGTATAAGGCCACGCCAGCCAGCACTGGCAGATTTTTTCATCTTGGCCTGCAAGCTGTGCAGCGGAGAATCGCGGGCTGCGAAATAAACCAGAGGGGAAATAGTTGCCAGCTTATACGTACATGTTTTTATTTCATAATCAAACCACGATTTGATTTGTTGTTTTTTGGATCCTTGTTCAGTGTCCTAGTCGGACATAATCAGTATTTTTTTCCAAATGTCTGATTTGGCTCACGGGATAAGAAAAGTGTTCAAGAAATTTTCCATGTACGCTATTGAGCAACTCCCGTCGCGATTTTGAGTTCAAGTAGTCCGACAGATATTGCCGACAGAATTCCTTTTCGTCTTTAGTTAGTGGCATGAAAGAGAGATGCAGCTATTTGTCTATATTTATGTCTGTCTTTCCCCAACTCCAAGTAGATGTCAACTGTCCATGCCACTGCGAACCGACCGGCGTGTCCTGCCCGGAAAATTTAAATCCAGCCAGCGCCGTTTTGTACTCTCTGCACCTGTAGTCAATGTTCCGTCTATATCCACTACCGCTACTGTGACAATTGCGATTGTGCCGGTTGCAATTCGGTCAGAAACAAAGTTATTTACTTCTGCACCCGCTGTTCGTGCTGCTCGCTCCAAGACGGTAAGCGGGACGCAGACTATGTAGTGGTGGTGATGATGCACACGAGCCCCATTCTGGCACAAGCAAGCGTGATGCCTCTACACAAGGTTCAGCCCATACCGGTCCTTTGCCCCGCAAACGGATCAAGTCATCTTCCATACCGTCAGCGGCGAGCATTGTCCAAGGGACTGTAGGTTGGAAATGCGGAGTAGTGGTGAGTGTGTATTGGCAGCGAGAAAATCGTGTACACGTGTGGGTGCTCCTGCTCTTCGCTTGTCATTCTAATGGAACACAGGCTTCCGTTTCCGCTCAACGCTCGATATAAGCGGGGAAGAGATCTCGCGTCTACTCCATAGCTAACCTCATTGTTTTCGCCAACTGTGCACGTTACGGTCAACCAGACCGTGGTAACGAGCATAGGTGTGCTTAACTGAACGTAAGTCATAACATTGCCAGACGATCCGCCCGCCGTCTGTTGCTATGATAATCGTAAGGGACAAGAATGATTCAATATGCGCAAAGATGGTAGCACAGTACTTCAACGAGTTCACCACCGACGACAGCAAACGGGACCATATCTTCGTCTCAGGGTGGTATTACAGCGAGATACGGTACTCCCTCTTCTACAGCATCTACTCATCCATTGCAACCTGGACCCGGAACCAACGATCGTACTCATCCTTCTCCAGCTCTCCTCTCCCAAGTCCGCGCTCTCGACTCTCTACCCCATTTAGGTTCTCTCAGGACGCTAGATCTCAAAGGGAATGATCTCAAACCGGTCTGGGATACTTCTCGCAGTCTTAAAGCGAAACCGAACACTCAAAGTTCTCAATCCCAGTGAAAATAAAATTGACGTACAGGGTCTGGTTGGACTGGGTGAAGCTCTCGTACGTATTCTCTCTCGTTTTCCTCTTCATTTACTCATGGTTATCAGAAATACAATACGATGTTGGAAACACTCGATCTGTCGAAGAACCAGTGTTGTGGACCCTGGCATCGATATACTGGGTCTTCTCGCTCTCTCCGGAGGGCTGAAGGGGAATTGATTCATGCGATGTCTCGATGTCGATGCATCGTCGATGTCCCAGTTGGAGATGAGGAACGCACGAGAGTGTGTTGAGAGATACTTAACACCTGCATTCGGAACACGCAGGAAGCCGACCGTGTTGCGAATGCGAGGAGAGGAGGGGCAGAGAGTAGTGCACCAAGTACACCCTCTTCAGACGCACCTCTTCCTTTTGCTCTGGGTTCGTTCTCGAGTGTGGGGTCTGGTGCGAGTTCGATGTTGATTGGGGGAACGTCGACACCACCTCAGTCTGCACCAACGCAGAAGAAGAGTGTCGTATGGGGGCTGATGAAGAGAGTGAGTTGGTGAAGGGTGTACGGAGGAGAGAGAAGGAAGAGAGTATTGGGCGAAGGCTGTTGTAGAGACTTTGCGACTGCTATTGAATCCCCCACCACTTTCTTCGACGACGGCTTCGAAATCCTTGAGCGGATTCCTAAGCCCGACGTTCTCTCGTTTGTCAGCCTCATTCGCTAAGGGTCCTTCACCCTCCCCTTCTCCTTCGAAAGCAACAACGCCTCATCAAAAACGAAACCGGTGATCCCAGAGTTTACGAAAGCATCGTCCATCTGGGAAGAACTCGGACAGGTGATCCAGAATATCACCGAGGATCCTGCGTCTGCGCCTTCGATTCTGTTGGAAGAGCTTTTGGTGCTTCATGACGAGCTGGGAGAGTTGGTGAAGGTAGAGAAGACGATACCTGTTCCAGTAGCAAGGGGAAAACCGACACTCACGTTACCGCTGGGTGCACTCGCTACTCTCACTCCGACTTCCGCAACATTTCCTCCTGTGTTGGATGGGAGTATACCCGAAGAGGCGGAACCTACGACACCACGACTCGACAAAGGAAAGGCTCGAGCGGAGCCTGAACCGGAGAATCACGAGCCTGTCCTCTCACCGACTTCCCCATTCCTCACATCCAATTCATCAACCGAGAGTGTATCAGAAGACGAATACGAGAGCGCGGAAGAGGGTGACAAGCATCTTTCATCACTCGCACGACAGCGGGGAAGAAGCAAGTTCCCACCTTTGGCAGATCCTTCGGAATTCGAAGCGGAGAAGGAAGGGTGGATGAGGGTCCAAGTCCGACGGGTTGGTTTGCAGAGGAAGGAGAGGTGTTCCATGAAGGAACCGTTCTTCTTGGTCCGGAAGAGATGGAGGGAGAGTGGGAGGGGAGATTCTTCGACGCGAGGTTCGTTCGTTCATTTCTCTTCTGGCTTGACTGAGATTGCTCAGTTATTGGATGCCATGGTCGAACAACCTCCACTTCGAGCATTCAAGACCTCGATCCGTCCAACACGACTGCGTCGCTACCAGAACTAGAAGTGACGCATGCTCAGCCTTCTTCACCCACGAACATGAGCTCTCCGATATCACCCACCATTACAACCAAACCACCGCCGCGACCGTACATCTCCCAATTGAGGTCTGGGTCATACGAGTGTGAACTTGTTGATGAGTTTAGTTGGTCCGACTTCGCCGTTGAGTGGGGTGCAAGTTACTTCCCAATTCGTTACTTACTTAGTTGCACAGTAATAATTTCATGTTGATTTCAAAAGCATGCGGTGAAAATCAGCGACTGCAAGTCTATTTTCAGATCTCTTCCGAGTTTGAGCTCAGCGTGAGTAGAGATTTTACTCTTCAGTCGATTTGGGACTCGATCCAGGGCTACCGTCCAGCGCCCCGAAATAGAAGTGCCACGTAGGGTAGGGTAATTATAAACAGATGGCTTCGCAATCGCAATTCGGAGTTTAAAATATAGTACCTTGATTTGTTGATACCGTCTCACGGTTCGACTTTATCCTCCACTCTACATGTGGGTCTTCTGGTCTCTGCCCAATGCATAAGTTACTCACCTCACAAAGACGGAAACATGTCACAAGTTTTTGTTATTGCTGGATACACTGTGCCACTCACCGTATTGAGTGAATTTGCCAAGACAATATGCATTTGTGACAATAAGAACCACCTGGATGACAACGCTCAAGAGGCCGAATGGGAGTATGAGACATGGCGTGCAAAACGGAGAGAGGAGTGCAAGACCGTCCCAGCGAGATTGATACGTATGTCAGCTCTGATTGTTAGGTGTCAGAGCTAACCAATCCGAAAAGCGATCCGTCAAGGTATAGGTGCTACAGCGCCGGTGGGGTCCAATGCCGAATATTTTTTATGGTCCCGTGGGAGGCTTGCAAAGCAAGATGAACCGGCATTGACAGAGACCGATACTGACATACAGGTCAAGGACACCTTCATTGAAGTCACTGGCAGTAGAGCAGACCAGTCGAAGCTGCAATACTTGAGCTGTAAAGTCATTAAAAGCCTGTAAATTGCTTCATGCGAGGATTATGTAGTTCATACACATTGCTAATTCCGGGTCGTGAAGGCTTTGGATGATGATTACATTTTGTGTGAATCAACAGTTGATGCGCACTTGCCCTTCTTCTGCTACTAAGTAGAGTCCTAGGCTGTCGTAGGCAAATTGAAGTCTGACGCATTAACGCAATGACAGTTAATAACTCCTGAGAAGGCTCCCACGGGAGCCACAAGCTTCATGTTACGGGATGCTGTTCATGGGACAAAGTTACGTTGAAGCTGAGAGGTTGAGAAATGAGAAGCAAGGGAAGATAATGAAATAGAACTCGAGTCCATGTGGAATGGTCTTCCATGACTCAGTCTAATCAGGAGATGACCAACTTTGCCGCTATATCTGTGTCAATGTCCTAGCTAGTGAAGCACTGTCTCATGCCCAAACCCGAATTCGCACCACACGACAAGAGAGTAGATGACATTCTCCGGGAAAGAATTTTGTGTTGGGACACAAATCCCCCAACATATCAACACAACCAGTACGGGCCTCTTGACCGTTATTTTAATAATATTTTTGGTCAAAATTTTCTTGTGAAGCCCCAAGCACTGCTTCGTGAACCTGCTGAAATTGATCCTGACTCTATCGATTCACTGCAACTTTCTACATTAAGCTTGGCATCCACAGGTAAAACTCAAAATTCAGATTTCTATCCCATCCTTACACAGCCAGGGGTCATAGTCCTTAATAAATCAAAGAACTATCCGGACTTCGCTATTTGCCGCTATTATGGTGACCCAGTGGTCAAGCCCGATCGCACAGTCATGGTAGTAGAGGTTGGGTCTTTGGGCACCCATGAGAAGGCCACACCAGCCGAGAAGGCAGCCGTAGAGATGCAGTTACTAAGGTATCTCCACCGGCTTGGGCCAGCAGAATATGATGCGATTGGTGTAGGTATTATTGGGACAGAGGCAATTTTTTTCCGATCTAGGAAGACTCGGAAGAGTCAGTCAGACTCAGTTGCCTGGTACAAGGGATGGGGAACAAACTGGATATCAATCTATGACCCTCAATTCCATAAACATGTCAGTGACCAGGCTGCTTCTGCTTCCAAAAACTAGTCCCACATACTGTGCTTTATAGTTGATACTTGTTTCTGTTTTGTAGACTAGTGACCCTTCATTGCTTTCATTTACATATCTTGTACTTCTCTGATCAGGAAGTTTATGATGTAGGACACAGTGTTACGGTGCGCAACCCTCGTCGCAACGGGAGAGATAGAGGCGGATGGACACTATCTGTTGAGCAAGAGGAGACTAATGTTGTAACGATTGAAGCGGAACCATTCATGATATGGATGGAAAGCCGACGTTCCGCACGGACAAGATGCTCTCGTCGTCTGAGCAGTGAGATGAGACGAGGTGGCAAACTAGATAACTTGGCGTATTACTAGCCTGTTTTTGCAGAGATCGATGGACTTGAACGCGGGCAGTGGCTCGAAGAGTACTTCCTCCTGAAAGGGTGGCAAAATACCAGCGTCGAGCCACACTGTAATCCGGAGCGACCGGTTGCAACCAGTAGGAGGAAGAAATCCTGTTAAGAGAATCAATAAGAACTGTTCCGCGAATCAAAAACGGGAAGAACCAACCTGACAACGGACGTTGGTGATCAAGGTATGCGGAATCGACTCGGTGGCACACAGAGAGCACTCGAGTCCAAACCAACGCATACATCTTCGCTAGGACAAGGAGACCAGTGAGGGTCTATTGCCAACTACTTGCTTTTCCCAAGCTTTTCTCGTTTGAAGCGCGTGCGGGTGGTGTTCCGCCTCCAGGTCTAGCTAGTAAAGTGAGACGAAGCAAAGGAGACAAACCAGAGAACTCACCGTATCACTTGCTCGTCTGCGGACCATTCTCCGATCGCAGTACCGATATATAACACACCGGAGCGAGTTGCAACGACGAGAAAGATGCGCCAGTGGGAGGAGTTCTGCACGTTTCCATATTCCTGTTCACAGACTGAGAACCAGATTCGATGCAAAGACGTGAGAAACCAACCAGATAATGCGAACGAATGCTACGTCTTAGATGGCACTTTCGACTGAATGGCTGCGACGATGGCGACGGAAGGGCCGGTAGGAGCTAGAAGTCCTGTTGTGAGAATAAGAACCTGAACTGAATGAGAGTAACCGACGGACCTTATAACGCGAAAGCCTTGGACGTTGGTGTAGCAGCGGAAGTCGGGGAATGTGCTACAATATGTGTAATCGACCTAGTAACACCCAGAGACACCACAACAAAGCATATATGGCAAGAACGGGCAGACTGCGCATGTCCCACACCGGAACGGAAGGGTGTAGGTCAACTTGGTCCGAATCTGGGAGATCGAGGGGGGTGACAACGAAGGAGACCGGAGCATCGATTTGGGAGACATTTGACCGGGAATGCAGCGCGAAATGCGAAGTGAAGCTGCTTCTAGTTCCGACCCACAAGCAGAACCAGTGAACCGAAAGTGGTAACCTCGCGCATTCTCGAGCTCACGAAGCACGAAAAGGACATCCGGGCCCAACGCCGCTTTGCAAATCAGCGTAGCCGCTGCGCCTGCGAACGAAACCATTTTGTCATTTGCAACGGAGGAGGAAAGAGTCTCACATGCACAGAGCGTAGACACGAATTTGTCAGGTTAGATAGTGGTCCAGCAAGTCAATAAGCATTTCTTGGTTTGTTTTTGGTGTTAACTGTTCGTTTGGCATAGCCTTAGACGTGAATGGACCCAATGGAATGTCGGTGAGAGATACTGTAGGCGGAGGTTTCACTGTATAGACTAAGGGTTTGAACACACGACAATTAGAGGCTTACTGGAAGACTGAGAAGCAACAAATCAGTGTTCACCAGCGAACTCTAGATTGGATTCAGCTCGCTACGGGGAGAGCTTGCTGCTGAGGCTGTTAGCTGCGAAAAGTGACCTTTTTAGACTCACGGTATTACTCTAGCCATATAATTGCTCCCCGCTCAACACCAATCGCTGGGTGAGGTTGACTGCGTTGCAAGAAACCATGCAGGTCACGTGCATAGATTTGATCTCCTCGACTAGACGGTAATTATAAGCGTTAAGCGTTGTTCGTTTGATACTCTGATCTGGATTCAAATAAAGAGCGCTCTGTGCCAACATCAATCCCACTTATAGCCTGTGCTCTGTAGACTCGGATGCTCCCGACGGTTCCGTCGACTAGGATTCCTAACAGGCCTGGGTGCTCGCCTAGTAGCTGCAGGAAGGGATGGTTCGCAAACTGATTTGCAGCTCGTTCCTTCAACGATTAGCCGGTACGAGTATAAGCTTCAACCACCTCCTCCCTTCTACTCCCATCATTACCTCCTCCTCAGTACGCTTTTCGATCTACATTCCATCATCGAGTTTAACCCTGCAATACAATGAGCTTCGTAGAAACCCCAAACACGAAACGTACCACACTGACAACACTCAAACCCTGACGACAAGTGCATGTCCCTCCCGGTCGTCCACAGTTACACTCGCCATCCAACATCGCTTTTCCACCTTCCACACAATGCGATTGTTGCCCTATTGGAGCACCGGACGTGTAGGTTCCCTCCGAGGTGGAACTTTGCTGATATTGTTTCTATTCATCGGAACCCAGTTCGCCGCCCTATGATATCAATGTGAGCAGCAATACTTCTTCAAGACGAGGACCTACCCTGTGAAGCTGCACCGTATACCAGACAACAACATTTCGTTGCGTTCGCCGCTCTAAAATAGGTATAAGAAACACAAGTAGTCCTGAAACGGAGTATACTCATTTTGTCGTTTATAGTACCGAATTGCTTATCCATTGGGTCCGTCCACGCTGGTGGTGCTGACGCAAGTCCTGACACACACGTGTAGTTTCTTGGAGCACAAACGCCAACAAAATCGTCATACCTGCTACGTGGCGGGTAAGGGAATAGCCTAGTAAAAGGTTTGGTATCCTTGAAAATGAACAGCTGAAGCGCGTACCGTTATTTTCCGTTTGGTTAGCACGCCCGAATTTGAATCACCAGAAACGACGGTGTTGTCCAATTGGGTATCCCACACAATAGGTAGAAGTCACCACCTCTTTGGGCTAAAAGGAACCATCCGGAGAACACGAGGGAGTGGTCGTGAAATGTTTTAAGAAGGAAATCGAAGCGTAGTGGCCCGGCCGATCCAGACTGCCTGGCGAGTGACGGTATTCGCATTCTGTTTCCGCGAGAAGACACGGTGCAAGTCCTACAAAGATACTACCAGACGAGGAAGCTTCCTATACGACAGTAGGTGCGACGGGACTATTCAGCTGCTGATTCGGTCATTCGGCTGAGATTTGCTAACAGGTCTGTCAACGGTAGAGCATATTTTAGTAGGGAGTTCGCAAAGAAAGAGCTACCTTACATTCAGTTAGCGCGTCGTCACTAGCGTCACTGCCAACAGGAGAAGTTAGCGAACTTGCGAAGGGAGGTAAGCCACAACAAAAAAACAGTTGTATTAATATGCATACCCTGATAATTCAAGGTGATTATAACGCCCACAACACGAGACCAAACGCATTGGTGAGAAGCTGGTTGAAATCAAAATGTACGCCCTCAGTCGAGAATCCTCTCACCGTGCTAAAGCCAAGCATTATTCGCAAGTCTCAGAGTTCGCCGTTTTCGGATAGCTCCTTCCGTTTTAATGCAGGGAGAGACCGTTGGTTTGCAAGGCGCATTTTGTATTGCGCGAAAGCAGGTCAGTCACGTGCGATTTCGGACTCCGACCTCCATTACACTCAAGTATATCGGTTCTCTATCATTATAGCTCATTGCATTGAAACAACTGAGTGATACTTTACTATCTTTGCTGTTGACTCCTTTCCTGTACCTGCGATACCTTCAAGCTCATCATCACACGACTCGGAGGGTTTTATTCAGATCTCCGGCTCTGTTGTGGAGCAAACACCATTCTTCTCGATCAACGTTCGATCAGATTGACCTGAGCGATTCAAAGATCACCTATTTAAGAGTATTCCATGGCTCATAACTCGTGGTGAGTAGACGAATAAAAGTTATATATTGGTGTTTGCAAGTGAAATTAGTGAATACATATTCACGACTCGGACTCGGACGTGATCCCAATATCCCGTTCTCAAAACGTCAGACATTGATTAACAACCTTATCCCATCTATGTGGAATGAAGCCTTCATTGTATAGCAAACTGATAGAAGTCCGAAAGAATCTTCGGATTCCCACATCTGTTCCGCCTGATTTATCCCGTCGATCCATGGAATCGCTGTGCAAGTGAGATCGATTCGAGAAATCGATATAAGACCATCGGCTCTCACCGATAGTAGCTGATGTACGGAATCAGACATATAGCAAGACTCAATTGAAACAACTCATCTGGTCCCTGTCACGGCATGGAGGTCAGCCGAATAGCTAAGCATTGTTCCTAGTGCGAAGAGAAACCCGACTCAAATATGTTGAGTTGATGGTTGTCATTTTACCGTGCCTGGGAGCTGATCATCATTAAGCAATAGATCCAATCATCAAACGATTCTGGCATATAGTTGTCAAACTCACGGAGACCAGTGCGTTGGGAGTATACACGAGGGCCAACGATATCGAATATAACTTACAACTGAAGCGGACAAGAGACATACCTCGGCAAAAATGATATGGTCCCAAGTAAGCAAATTTTCGACCTACTGGGTTGAAGCTGAATCGAACATGAAACGAAAGTCAGGTACCCACAGACGAAAATAGCGATGGGTAAAAGAATCCTTGCACCAAAGTAGCAAGTATACCCGTGCTGACGAACAACGGAATGGAATAGGCCAATGCCAGTGCTACTCACGAATGTAAGCTGGAAATGTTACATTGCATACCAATATACCTGACGCGGAAGATATTCCATCACTTCAATGATATTTAGCACACAAAAACGGGAGAATACCATTTCTAATAGTTTGTGGGCTTTTTACCGCAATCGGTCACAAGAACACCTTTGGTATTGACGAAGAGTGTGGGAAATCGAGCCACTCTGGCTGCTTCAACACCCCGTTGATCACTTGTTCCTTATATCCTGCTGAGAACGATACACCGCAGAGACATTTGACAAACCATTTGGTTATCGGATATGTTTTTGACCCAGTCTGGAACTGCTCGCTATCTATCTATCTATCGGCTCAAGAATGTTGGGCCAGTTAGCCATTGATCGCAGAGCATTGTAATCGATAGAAGGACCTCAACATTGACCCCGTCTTTGGACCAGTCATCTAAATGGTACCGCTCCTAGAGTCTGACTGAGTTTCGTGGCGATGACTTTCGACCTGGAAGCGTCCAAACTGTGCGTAGTCATTTTGAAGGACTTCCATTACCTTTTGATCAAATCATGGAGTTGATCTTCTTCCACTCCATAAATGACGAGCTTCCCTATTGCATTGAACACGGCGATCTCGAAGTCAGTTATGTGGGAGATCTACCGACTTGAGACAGGACTCCAGATACTTGCTTTTCAGCTCCGTTCTTTTTCTGTTCTGAACTTCAATGGCTGCAACGAGGTTATCAAATTGCGAACATTACCAGTTTCCGAGTCACTGACCATCGGCACCTATCACTTCCACGAGTTTGAACAACTGCACTTGCAATTGATTTCATTACTGTCCCGTTCACATTGTACAATCACTAACGTTTACCTCACCTTGAATCATCATTCATTCTACAGATCCTGTATACGCGACGGTTTCCAACATTGCTTTCCTTCGGTATTAGTACATTCATTCCAATGATCTGCATCCACACTTCGTACACCTTGCCGATCTCACACTCAGGTTCGACTATTGCAAGAATAACAACGAGATTGCGATGGACAACACTGATTTCAGGTGCAGTTGCCTGTATCCGCTACATTAGGTCAGAGCTAGAGCGGGACGCAGAAGTACCATCCATCTGGGAAGCTTTGAAGGCTGGGTACTGAAAACCTTGGAAATTTGAATACGGCGGAGTCACCGAATATCGGTGTAAGGGTTAGACTCACTGGTAGAACTGAGTAGTAGAGGGTAGATTCCTACTTTGAGCTCGTTTCAGTGAATCGGCGAGTCTCCGAGTCCACTCCGCAATCCTTGTGTGCACTGCGCAAAATCATGTGTGATCAATGTTGAGACAGGCGATCCTTAGACACATTACATGCTCATATACCGTGGACCACAAATCATGAAGTACAGGTAAAGTCAGACACAGCATTAGGCCAGATGATGATAGACAATACACTATTTAAAAGTAGTAGTACAGTAATTTTACAGTTTGAACATGAGAAACAATCGGAAATAATACAGTGTTACTGGACTATTCGTCGAGATATTGGATACCAGTTCATTTTCGGGAGCTGAGGTACACGTCCGGCATCACAAATCAATAACCGACGAGTCACGGAGGACACAACTACCTTTCTTAAGGTGATAGACGAGGCCGTTGGGATTCCGATATTCCTTTCTCGCCGTAAGACGCGATTGAGACAAAGGAAAGAGGCAAGTTACCTTGATGCAAGCAGCGTTCTGGGAGACGGTGAGTGAAACAGGCTAAGACACGAGAGGTATCACGAACAGGGCAGCGATAGGGTCTCTCTAATCCATATCGCAGTTTCCTCCCTCGACGGGCTCCCTCATTACTTGCCACAGTCAGACGCACGCGCCTAATTTGCTTATCTGGACGGGTGGGAGTGACGACAGACTTGTTATCCACAGAGTCACCATCGTCGAGAGTACCGCTTGGCCATGGGTCTGATTCATCGGGCTTTACAACATCCTCGACGACGGCCTGAGGACTTGGTTCAGGTGAGCTCGCTCGGAAAGCCTGGTCCAACTCGTTTGCAATCTGCAGCAACAGAACGTCAGTTGTGGTAACATGGACTAGGGAAGCAGATACACAGGTCATCTTCGTCGCGGCCGTCGGTTCGAACACCTTGCTCTCGGCAGAAATTATGGCGTGTTCAGATTCGGAATGATCGAGCAGTCCATGGAGGTCGCTGAATTCGGTATCGCAGCAGCGAAAATCGGAACACTAGACAAAAATCGGAACGACACAGAACAAGACGCAGCAAGAACATACAAAAGCCTGCTCGACAAATATATTGTCAGCAATCCAGTCGTCCGGGCCAAATGACGAAGAGAATATCATTTCTTCGTACAACCTGCAAATCAAGCTACAAGTCTCGGATTCAAGGCTGGCAACAACTCACATTGCTAGATTCGCCATGACGGAGAGAGGGAAACAACGCTCGTGAAAATTTCCAGTTGGGGCGTGTCAAGAACGGAAGGACGTAAGCCTATCGAACCAGATCATCAGCGCGTCACTCATTGATGAGCAACTTGAGGCGCATCGGTTATCATAACCCGATCACTGTCCTTACCGCTCACCATTCGCTTTCGAGCTATCATAGAGGTCAAGTGCGAGCCTAAAATCAAACCTGAATGCGCAGCGTTTACTTTTGCGATGCCTGGACCTTTCTGGGAGTTTCTTAGGTCAATCAGTAAGCCAAACCAATTATAAGAGCGATGGGATATGACCGGTAGTGGTGGCTAAAAAACTCCAGGCGCTGTGCCCCAAAATAGGGTGGGTGGTTGAAAATGAGTTGTACTAGGCAAAAGTTGAGTATTACTTGTATCAGGGACTTCATTTTTAGCTCAAAACACTTGCATAGTATGCATGTAGTGGTGACCATTCTCACGTTGACATAGTATATGTTCGTTCCTCTTTTAGGGGGTGAAATGCGAAAAACCAGCTGTAAGGGAAGCGCCACTGCAGGACTGGGTGGGACGGTTAAGTTTGGAGGCAGAATTGAGGGTTTATAGGTAGTGAATAACTGTGCCAACTTTGGTCATGGTGACTCGTGGTGACCCTGACATATTACACAATTTGTCTACAGGTGGGGTAGTGGCCGAGTAGGGGAGACATAAGGCATAGCGCAATATAGTAGCATGTTTAAGGGGGCAATATACGTGCGTAATCACTCTACCAAATTTGGTACATGTTGCTACTGCGGTCCCCGAGATATGTCGTAACTTGTGCCTGAAGAGGTGAGAAATCCTTGTTAGGGAGGATAAATTGCAGGACGGCATGAGATATTAAAATTTTTTGGCCAAAGCAAAGGTACTTGGGTAGCTAACGGCTATTGCAAAGATGGGATGGGTGACCATCGTGGTTCATGAGATATGGCCCAAGTCGTACCCGAGAGCATGACTTCCTAAAATAGAACAGTGTACTCGATGGAAGCATAACGGGCCATTATGGGTACCAAAAATGGCTGAGTAGGATGTACACAGACTGCAGAGACTGTCTCACAACATCCTGAAAATCCGGCATCTATTGGGCCTTATGAATAGCCGCTGCAAAGGAGTAGTGTCAAAGTTCATATATTGTACGAGCTTAGGGTGTATAAGTCCACAGTATACAGTCACCAGTCAATAGATGACCTCAAGGATAACCTGCATATTGCTGAAGCACCCGGTAAACACTAGAACATATCGTACATCATGGAAGAGCCGTTCTGATAGGCAGGGACCCATGGGAATTCACCTGCGCGCAGGTCGGTTCCCATGGCTAAATGAAAAGGTCAGTGTATTATTAATGTCTGTACAAGTCATTAATGAGTGGATTGATATAGATAGGAGCTCTAAGTAGTAGTAAAGTACATTGCGGATGATGTCTCTAACAGGCGGACCCGTGGGAACCCACCTGCGCGCAGGTCGGTTCCCACGGCTAAGTTTGGGTGAAAAGGCAAGTCTTTGAATCAAGGAATGTTGTTTACATAGTTTGCAGACTCAATGCATGGGTGAACTAGAGTGAACTCACCCATTTCCATTTTACATTATCGTGACTGCAGTGCTTACTTATGTGCCAAACATGTTCAGGTGAAATCACCTGCACGTGACATAGGTCCCTACTGTCGTCTGGCTCTGTGTCAGATGGTAATCTACGGAGAAGACCGATCCAAGCTTAGCAAGCCAGTAGGGATCAATGGATGTGACCTGTGTCATGTATTCCTTCGACGTAAGTATTAGTTCGTGGTAAACGACGTATGATGGGGTATCTGGTTCGCTGTAAGAAACAGCGCAAGGGAAACAAAGTAGACTCACAGCCAGGGCCGTACAAAGCGCTCGTGGTAGATGAGTTGGCATCCCAGAACGAATATTGATGAATTCTCCTATTCCTTTGGCCCTAGCCGCTTGGTGGAAGTAGCCAGCCGTGATGGCTTTTCTATTAGCAGACTCGGCCTACGCTATGCGCCAACACCATCATAACTCACCTAACGACATCAAAATTGGTCCCTGCAGAGATGCGCTCCATTCTCTGGAATGTCATCATATCTCCCAACTGTGCCCGTACCTCTCGAGCCTTCCTCAAAAGTTTGGGATGAAGGAAATGTCTCAATGCCCAGTCATCCCTAAAACCGTGACTCTTCCACTAACCAAATACGTTCAATAGTGTTAAATGGAAGTTGCTCAAGCCGCTCTCGAATGACTCGACAAGCGATTTCAATGTCTTCTTGACCAGTCGTGAATACGAGAATATCACTGGGCAGGAGGGAGAGGTGTTAGTGTATTTGAAGCACTTGTTTGACGGCTGAATCGACGTAGTGGGTCAAAGCACCAACTATCGATTACTCGGTTAGAATGTGACTCCGAGGAAGCGTCAGTTTGATGTTAAGGGGGTAGTAGGTTGAGATTCGATATAAGGTCTGCCACGGAGGGAACGAATAGATACAGACCAGCCTATTTTACAAGTCTGTTGCACCGTCAACTAGTCATCTTCCAAAATCGATATTTCTCCCGCCTCCGCGGGAAATCCGGCACACGTGAACTAATCAACAAAGTCACATGTGCGGAACCCTCTTTCTTTCAACCAGATACTCACGCAGCCGGCTCGATCAACGACTTGGTCGGAAGCTGCAGAGTGTTCTGGTTGTTGGATACATAGTCTGCTGAACATTCTGTGGCCGGCTCGATCAATGACTTGGTCGGAAGCCGCAGAATGCTCTGGAATGGCAACGTCCGTCTATCGCAATATACCACTATCTGTGTAGACGCGGTAAGTCGCTCAAATGTTGTTCTATGCTTACCTGTGTACCATGACGCTTTTAGAACGCGTCTTTTCAAACCGAACATTTTGATGCAAGGTCAATGCCGCATCATCTGGGCGTACCTTCGGCGGTAAGTTTGCTATTATCTTACTCTACGATGTGTCTCTGACTTGTATTCCTTCAGAATGTGTTTACTACACTCGAATGCAGCCCCTCCTGCCGTCCGTTCCATCTGCAGCTCCCTGTTGATGCTGGTAAGTATCCGATCCAATCCCCCTCCTCGTGCTTTGCTGACAATGTTCCCGATAGGCGGTATCCACAATCATGGCTCTTTACCTTAAACTACGCAGTTCCCGACTGCTTGGGAGTCCTCTTTGGCCGTGGTATGCTCTCTTGTACATATTCACATTCGGAACACTAACTTGAGGCATGATTTGCTGGTAAGAAATTCGATTTTCCGGGATTTGCCTCTAACGCGTTGTACCAGTCTATAACCCGTTCACAGTTTCGATACGGGGGCCGGAGACCTTCTCGTGTCTCCCGTTCACTCTGGAATCCCAGCTTCACCAGAGAGGTTACTTGTTGTGAGCCCACTCTTCAAGCAATGACCCGGAAGCTTAGATTTTATATAGCCTTCCATTCACACTGGAATTCCGGGGGCAAGAATACCAGATACCCTTTTTGCGTTGCGTCGGAGGCCCTCCTTGTCACTCGGATAATGGTACGTGTATTCTACATTCCATTCTAGTGTTATCTAACGGTTTACCCAGCTTGACTTCGCCGTCGTCATCCATCGCAGGTAGTCACAGGTCACAACGCCGACATCTCTCTCAACAACCACCACCATCGGCCACACCGCAAGTCCAAAATCGTGAATCGACGAGGAATCATCGTCCAAGGGTTGGGCCTTGGAGATGCGAAGGGGAAGAGGGCGAACGGCCGAGGAATTGTGGCGCAAAGGTGCGTTTACCTACCGAACTTTTCTCTGGTTTCTGACGAATTCCGTTTGAGTGATAGCTCCCGTTGCATCGATACAAGCCGGTGTAGCTCATCTGCATTCCAACACTCGTCTCCCCCCGTTTCCTCGCGAGTATTGTTGAATATGCTCGGGAGGTGGACCCTCGCCGTCGAACGGCTTTCCCTCGCATTCGCATCTTTGACTGGCGTTCCATTCTCTAGCACATTAGTGTCAGAGAAGGTTCCCGGTCATAGATATAGTCTCTGGGTGCGGTCTGGTTAATGCCGCTTCGACCTGCCAATTCCACATTCGTTTACTAACCGAACTTTCATAGTATATACTTCTACAGGGTCTAATAGAGGCCATGACACCGCAGATCTCCCCGTCTGAACCCTCGCCACCGTTCTGGCTGCCACTGCCAGTGATGACAGCAAATCCCTCTCCCACTCGATAAAGCAACTCAATCTTGCCTACAAGCGCAAGACAAGACTCCGAAGAATGAATTCCTGCTGCCAGGTCCGCGTTCGTGTCCACTTCATAAGGTGAGTTTCCGGCCGTCTTGCTGAAACTTTGTTTACATTCTCCTCCTCGTAAGCTTTCAGCTCGTTCATAGCGCTACAGACTACCAACACCCCCTCCTCCCATTGTCTACCCATCCTCCCTCCCTGGGTTCTTCCATCGACACCCTCCAACCGTTCGATCTGCCAGCGCCAATCACGTGTAAGCCGGCGCTCGTATCTCAAACCATTCGACGACCGCTGCAAAATTCGAAATACGGGAGGGGGCATCGTCCAAGCAACGGGGCTTGGAGATGCGGAGGGGTAAAGGGTGAACGACAAGCGGAAATGTGGCGTAAAGGTGCGTCCCCACTTACCTGACTTGTTTCTCTTTTCTGATAGATTC
The DNA here is from genome assembly GCA_003313965.1 of Megacollybia marginata. Taxonomy (NCBI): domain Eukaryota; kingdom Fungi; phylum Basidiomycota; class Agaricomycetes; order Agaricales; family Porotheleaceae; genus Megacollybia; species Megacollybia marginata. The sequence goes on along the minus strand of QLOY01000389.1, from coordinate 25,020 downwards.
GTTCAGTTTACCGCTCTTCTTGCATCACAGTAAGCCGGGTGTAGCTCACCCGCGTTCACCCACTCCTCCCATCACGTCCCGTCGCCAATGTGTTTGGATTTGGGCAATTCCAAACAACCGCCGTTGACCACCCTTCCCCATTGCATACAGCTATAACTGGGGTGTTATTTGCTAGGCACAATGCGTATGCAAAGCTTCCCAGTCATATCTGGATTGCGTTGGGCCTGTTTTATGCAGCAGAAATGATAAGTCTGTTCTGGCTTCTATCGATGTACCCATAGCTTGAATAGCGTGGCATCAACGTGTTTACCATCCCGTCGATTAGACCTGTAAGTTGTTTGGAGGGCGACAGAGAAATACGACAAACGCGTAGATGGACGAGAACTAAGTATCCAGCAGGAACAGATTGCGACTGAAATTTGAAATCTTTCTGAGTGCTCGACTCACACTTCGAGGTAACCCATCCTCTCTCTGCGGGATTAATTTGCAGAATCCCTACTTTGATCGCTCTCAGGACACCTCAGAGATTGATCTAAGCCAAGTTATGGCAGTACGTGTTGCTTGTCTCATTCGATTTATTGAGTGAATCATAGAATCTATCAAAGAGCATAGCGTTGAACCCACAATATCCATCCCGCTCAGGTCCACGTCATCACACTAGGATGTTGCGTACTACACATGTACACTTGCCCAAGCGAGTTGTGAGGGATCCGCTGTTTCCCTTGATTTCGCGCAGGAACCCGGAATAGACGGTCTGGAAAGTGCTCGAGAAGTTAGAGAATGCGATTGTCACTGTTGTTGAGATGGAAAACTCGGGACCCTCGTTCGGTACTAGGCGGGAGTATTGGCTGACGCAGAGGCTCGGACTGGTTCTACTCGACATAAAGTTCAAAAACACCTTGATTTTTTGGATCAGAGGAGGTGGACTCGTTCGAGAGGTAGCAGGTGCTGAGGTGCACCGTGCTGGGGAAGATTCCCAAAGGGATTCTTGAAAGGTTTCTTCTCGTCTAGTTTTGTTTTGCTGAAGACGACGAGTAGGTGAGATGCAATAGTGGAGACTTAGATACGAATGCGAACTTGCCGGGCTCGGAATCCGTTCTATCTCTGTTTGTGATCTACAGGAGACAAAATGAAAACAACTTGAACGTTGGATTATACGTGGAGCGGGGTGACCTCGGGTGCTTATGTGTTGAATAAAATACTAGTGTACTGGTGGCAGTGCATACAATATTAGTAGTCTGCAGGCGTGGTTACATGCGATGCGTTATTTGACCGGACAAAGAGACGGGCGCCAAGTTTCTGAGAAATTGAAAAAAAAAACAGAACAGTGACTTTTGAACCATCTTGTGTTGTGTGAGCGTCTTCGTTGAGAATCGAGATTCAAGACATGATTGCGTTTGGATAAGTGCATAAGCACTCATTCTCTGATGGCTACAATGACGATGCGCTAACATTGATATATCATTGCTCCGAATAAAGAAAGTAAGACTACGGACGAACCGAATGAAATGCTCCACACCTAACATCATTCTTCCTGAACTCACTAGTGAGTGTAAACCCTATTATCATTCTACTGTAGAGTCTACGTAAAAAACAGAATTTATACTCATGTCTGAGTTAGGATTGAGAGTGAAGCTATATGACGAATAGGATAAAGGATGATATTTAACTTGAAGAGCGTAAGTTATGTTAAATATGTCCAGGCCACGGAAACGAACCCGGACGACGGGTCTCCAGACAAAAACAATGAAGTGTAAGTAAGACACATAGCCATTACACTAATCGCACCTGACTGTTATACTGGTCCATATTCCTATACACCACCAAACCAACCGAATGTTCTGGTGACATCCATGACATGTCATTGGAATGATATGCGCTAGATTTTGCTCTTGTCCATTGACATGCCTTCTCACAGACACCAGCTTGTGTGTTCGAAGGATGTGCGATTTCATCCATATCCCAAAGTCACCCATGGCTCACAGAGGAAGCTACATACTTTTTCGTCGAATCTTATGCACGCCGCTGATCACAGAGTAGCTCCAAGCCAAATACCAGGCTAAATTGAAGAAAAAGATGGAAGCAAGGAAGGCAGATAACGAAGTTGAAGTTGAAATGCAAGATGTGGACTCGGATTCGGTGGCAGATGAAGAAACTATACATGTCAATTGACATGCCTGAAATGCCGCATTCATTTGTGAGTTTGATGTCTTGTGTTTCTGATATGCTAACCTGATCCCACTCTCAATCTATCTCTCAGATCCTTAGCTTGAGGATCCACACTAGATCTGAGTCGCAGCTTGCTCGCAGCCTGAACTCGGACTTGTTGCGCTTTTTTAATCACTCTGTCTTACATCATTTGAATTGATTTCGACTCCCAAATCACTCCCCTATGAACATTGAAGTCTCTCAATGGGACCTGTTTGACTGGTATTCGACGTTGATGTACACAAATTACTAGCAGCGCTTAACTGTCGATCACTCAGAGACATGAGGATTGTTGAATAGACCCTTACATCAGCAGTGAGTTGGTGATCAATGATCTCCTGATGGTACACATTCAGATTGTTCCAAGACTATGACTTAGTACACCAAAATTGCACTCACCACAAAGAGGCCTTTGATAAGTACTAAGTATGTCGATCTCTACATAGGGACATTGGAAAACGGCCGAATTATCATCAGTATCTCGACATATTCATTGATGATCTCTACATGAATCACATCACATACTGCAACCTCAGGGACATTAGAAAACAGCCAAATTATCATCAGTATCTCGACATATTCACTGATACTTTCAAGAAGAGCTCCTGGATTCAGATTTGCGCTCGATGACTCTACTGAACTGAATACCAGGCCTAGATTTGACAGTCTCCACGCTTATCTCCTCTCCTTTATCAAAAAACACATCTGCTGGAGGACGTTGATTCTCAGGAGCAGACGCAAAGCAGGTTGAGGATCATTGGATGCTTACCAGTTGATGGGAGACTACGGAATCTCTTATTAACTTCGCCCATCCTTGATTCTGTAGACCGCGTCATGCTTCTTCGAAAGAAGGTCAGGTATGACACGTAATTGGACACTGAGCTCTCGTTGAGCTTAGAGCTATCATGAAGCGTGTGCAGAGGTGCATAGACCTGCAAGGCCCAAGGGAAGGAAGTCAAATTCTAATAAACTCTGTTGTGCAAGAGTACTCCATTGAAATAAAAGTTTTGCAGCCATGTGACTGAACTGTTCTTTGCCTCCTCCATATCACTCTGATTCAGTCTTGGCTTCTTTCACCTGATAACACCTTCCCAGACCAACTGACAATGCCGTAGCTGTATTGTTTGTATCCTACGCATTTGCTGTGTGTATTCATCAAAGCCAAGTAGGGTTTTCTACCCTCACGATTTCTTTGGTAATTTTGTTCAGACGAACTCCACGACCGTTTCTAAGTAATCTCAGGTACCTTATGCACTACTTATTTCGGAAAAGCAACATCATGCAGACACTGCAGCTAATAAATACACTCAATTCAAGTGACCCAATCACTCAGAATTCAGTTGAATTATCACTGATTTTCACTGAAAATAAGTGATTGACATTGACTGAAAGTAAGTGACATAATCACAGAAACCGACATTGTAATCACCTAAATTCAGTGCATTATTCACTTGTTTTCCATCATTAAATCACTCATTTGAAAAGGTCGAAAATGATGCCAATAGGGCAGGTATACAGGTGAGAAGCTACATAAACAATCATACTCCTTGTTTCTCCTGCATCTGGACATCACCCAATATCCATCCGATTGGGCAAGTCATGTGTTACCATGAGTATCTGGATTAAATCAGATCAGCAGAGAACGATCAAACAACTCACCATACTTGAATGTTCTCCCACCCCATACTAAGTACAATGAGTTAAGCGATTAGATTGTGGACAATTGACTTACTGTCAGTGTTAGGCATACCGGTTACCTCGTAGAAGGACACTATGAGAGGCCTGAGCAGAATGAACCCAAAAGTCATGAGATGATGTCGCTACAATTCAGTGAGGTTGAGTTGGGGGTTTCGAAAAGCCTACTCAGAGTGATAAACTCAATGCTTGAGCAATCAAAGTATGACTTATCGGTTGAGGAGACAAAACTTGATGGGATGCCAAGGTAGACGATTTTGCATGGCTAGACAAGTGCTATGAGGGAGGAATGGGGAGTGAGTCATCCATAAAAGCGAACATTCTCTAGTACATACCTACATGATTGTGAGTTCAGCAACACGGAAAATGATACATACCACTTGAATAATGTGTCTTTCCTCCACTAATAGTTCCATTGAGGTACTAGTGTGAGCGTAAGGAGCGAATTCATCAAGTAGAAGCATTTTCAGGTTAATCTGGACATCTTGGAGGGGACAGAATTGGTACACGGGAAGCAGGAAGGTAGAGGAGTCATTTTTGAGTGGAGAGGGTATTGGTGAGTTCATAGAAGCCAGGTTTGGGCTGCTCGATGGCCTAGAAGAAAAACTGCCCTTGATATTGTGAGATTTCAGGCTGAGCTGTAGAACCGCAGATAGAGGGGTATTGGACAGTAAAAATCCAGTCGATATAGTGTATAATATAGTTTCATGACTAGTTGAGCAGATTCATAGCATATGGCACGATATTGAAGCCAGGGTTGCAGTCGAGGTGGTTGAGGTAGCAGAGAAGGATGTGACATCATCCTACATGTGACCTTTAACAAAGTCCGGCCGTCTGAAGGTGCAATCATAAATGCGCTTCATACACAGAACATTATGTGATTTAATGCTTTTAGGAGCCTGAAGACCCCGATTCAAGCCTGCCAGTTTCTACTGATCTGACTCAATTTCTGAGTCAAGTTTCAACTCGGAGTCAGACTCCGAGAGTCCAAGACTCACTTGGAACAGAGACTCGTGATCACTGTTGACTCTGAGTTGCCAACAGCGACACAGCACTATTGTCTCGTGCACTCATCTGGTCTCTTGAGGGACACTCAGACTCATTCTGTTTATTTACCCATCAGCTGCACTTATCACTTAATTTCAGTGATTTTAACTTTCCGTGAAAAAGTCACTTTTCTTCCAAAGCACTTAAAAATTAAGTGTATAAATCACTCAGACCCCCATGACTAAGTGAAATTTCTACTGAATTTAAGTCATTCTACTTCCTGTAGTGCAGACCATCCAGCGACGGAAAGTCCAATGGTTTCATTAATGTGAAGTACTTGGTTTTTCACTTCTTTGAGGCTGTATCTCTGAAACAAAGACAGCTCTCCTTCCTCTCAAGGCTACTGTTATAGACACCCTGGCTTAATGAATCCTCTGCTCGATTCTTGCTGGCTGAATTACTGTCGAAAACTTGATTCTGAAAATATGCTGGAAAAGCCAATTCTGTTGTCGGAGACCCCTAGACTCTCGGTTAACATCCCAAGTAACTATTTCTATTTTCGGACATTACTTATGTTTCATATTTCTCATTTGTAAGCCTCAGTCGTCTTTATCCTTACTACGACTGAGGTCAGTATACATAATCTACAATTAGTATTCATACTTATATTTTACAGACTTATATTCTATACTAGGTAAACAATACAGTCGTCTTTATCCTTACTACGACTGAGACTTATATTCTATACTAGCTCGCAACAAATTCCAGCATGGTAAGCCCTCATTTAGTATGCTCGACGTCATTTGATTTGTTCGAATCAGGTGGTATTATGTCCATCTTGAAAAGGACCTCAGCATCTTTCCTAAGAGGGAGCCTTTGTGTGCTGACACAATAGGTATCTCCTGATACTGCCACTCGTGGAATCGCCACCCTGCATTTTGTCCACTTGTTTTGTTTATACAGCTCGCAGGTTGGATTCTGTCGATGCAACCTGTTGGACTCATCAACACATCATCAAGGGGGTACCGGAAATATAATTGAGTACCACATGTCGACTAATTTTTTAACGACCTTCTGGCTGGACCTACCTACCACAAGGTCATGTGTATTGCCTTTTTAGGCAAGAACACCTCCATATCCAGCTTTCCATGGTAGGATATGGGTTATTCATATATGAAACAATGTAATGTAGTATCTAATCTACTCTCATCTTGTCTGTATGTGCAACTCACATCTTAGCTGTCATCCTGGCACGTGCATAGTACTGCATACCATCATGTGACTCAGGGTAGAATTTGATCGGGAAGGTCCATTCCTTTCTCAAGTATAACAGGGACTGTCAATTAGTTTGGTCGTCGGTCATCGGTCGTCGGTTGTGTTGCTAGGATATAGGTCATCACAAAATTACTGTAAATGTATATATCCCTGGAAAATAGCCGAATCTTTCTCACACTGCAAAACCCAAGGCTGCCTGGTGGACGCTGGTGTAGAGGGTATAGTAGAGCATGTAGGTCCTCTAGCGCATGTCTGACAGTGCTGAAAGATGTTTTAGGCAGTATAGTTCCCATTATGGGAACCAGTCCCGTGCTCAATACACGTCATTGCCTCAAGCAGCCATGGTCAGCTTCTGCAGGCTTCTGCTTCTTTCTGGCCGCTTTCTGTACTAACACCCAGCAGACTGGCTTATCTGGCCTTAGATTATCACCAGACTATCCTAGATCATTTGCTGAGGATATGCAGGATGACTACTTCAGACTAGAACCACTACCTGCCGAGCTGGAGCCTAGAAACACTTGACGAGTTCCTTCTCCAATGATTTCGCAACAGTCTTCTCCCTATGACTATTCTCAGCACTCTATCTACTCGCAGCAGCTGCATGCGATGCAGCTGACGCCTCACATCAATCGAAACACGTCAGAATTTGACCGTGACGCGTCTACCAATGTCTCTCAGCCTGTGACACCCGCAGCGATGCCATCCAGCCAGAGCTCCACTGGCAGTGGTAAAACTAATAAACGACCATCCACAGTCTCCCTGTCTCCAGAAAAGCCCAAGGCATCAAAGGTAGTGAAAACAAAGGTCTTGGACACGGAATCTAGGCCCAAAACTTCCAGTCGAAACAGTCGCAAACCTAAAGCTGAAATTCCCCCTGATGATGATATATTCAAAGAGGCTGCCATTCGTGCTCAGTGGACAGATGTCTATAAAACCAGTGTCTATATGTATGTATTCAGACCTGAGGCTGACGAAGTCTTTGCCAAATACAAGAAGAATAAGGCATACATTTTCAAAAAGGTGCGCATTTTCATCTGTTTTAGTAACTACTCCCTTAGAACTTTTTAACCAGATTTCCATTGACAGCCTGAATCAGAAATTTAGCGCCGAAGCAGTGAAATCTCTGTTCGGCCGAGATACCAACATCTACAATGCAATCAAGCAGTTCAAAAAATTTACAGGTGGTGGGGGTGATGGCGACCTCAAGGCCTCACGGCTGACTCTGATGACGAGCTTAGCAGGCACATGGATCGTGCCTGAGCTAGAGGTTTCCATCTTGATGGGTTAACTGTCGAGATATATGAGAAATGGATGTCTAATGGTTGGTTTGATCTCTGGGATGCACGGTAAGGCTTGTACAAAGGTTAAGGCCATTGATTTAATCATTCTTGTAGTCTTGGAAAAAGTTCTAATGTTACATGCACCATGGTCTGGCATTCCAATGCATCAATGTCATCTGACATAGATGATAATGTGGTCACTGACTCTTCTGACGATGCCAACAGAAAGTCATCCATCACGCCAGCCAAAACGCCAGCCAAATCAAAAAAAAACAAACCCTGGAACGATTGTTTCCAAACCGAAGTATACACCTGCCAAAGCGCACAAGGTGCAGCCTACATCATCAATGAAGTCCATTGACCATGTCCTTCAACTTCGTGTTGAATCGGAGAAGCAGAAGCAGCAGAGTAGAGAGGAGAAGTCGAAGGCAGAGGATCAGCAACACAAATTTGACCGTTCAAAGGAGATTCTCAAATTAGATGGTATAAGTGCTGATTTGAAAGCAGCTGCAGAAGCAGTTCTCTTGAAGGCACTCCAGTAATGAATTACCTTAGTCTATGGAGGAAATAGTTCATTGAATATTAATTGACGCTTTTGTCGACCCATCTCTTTCAACCACTGTGGTGTTTCATATGCAGGAATGTTGGCCTGTGGGTCAATTTCCATTGGGAGGTTGGTGTTATCATCATCATCCCCATCCTCATCATCCAATGCTTCAAGACCATCACTTGGGTCAAAATCCCATATATCCTCTGGGTGATCGCCATGCTCGATACACATGTTATCAAAACCTCGATAACTTTGTAGACCTCATCCATGTTCTGGTGTGCACCCATTCACTTCAAAGAGGTAAATCTGCCTTTAAGAAGGCCAAAGGTGTGTTCAACACCAATACGAACATTTGAGAGACACTTGTTGAAGGCACGCATTTGCAGCTTGGTCTGTGCATCTGCTTTTGTGACCTCAGTCTCATCAAATGGCCGGATTGTATATGGACTAGAGATATATCCTGATATCAAAGGTTAACTTGGTAACAATGATGAAACACTGTACCTTTGTCTACCAAGATGTACTCACCGTTCTGGAAATGATCACACCGGTGCTGCCAAAGATAGGATGACTTGAAAATTTGTACATCAGTTACAGATCCTGGCCATCCTGCTTCAAAAGAGGTAAAGTGATGCTCGTGATCAACAGTAGCCTGAATGTTAGTCTGATTATCTACAGAGACAAACTCACGCTGATACATTTTTTCCTTGACAGAAATTGTTCCCCATCAATAAGCGGTAGTTCATCCAGGCAGATTTGGGTCCCATCACCTGAACCAATGCATTTTTTGAAGCCTGATATTTGTTGGATCACATCGGAAACAGTCTGCTTCCGCTCAGGGCTCATCCACCCAAGATAATGAGAACGGTGCGATCTGATGGTGCGACTAACACGGTGACAGTAGTTGTAAACAGATCCTTGTCCAATCGAGAGCTTAATCATTGTGTCCAGGACACTCGATCCCTGTTGTCCATACCATACTGAACTAATTGACAGTCCCTACTGATCCACCTACCACACATTCACATAAGCCTCCCCAAGAACTGTCAGATACGCCTCGCGACCAAGTATCTGACCGCTTCGTCATCCTTCTGTCCCTTTTTTGCGGCGCTGGCACCAAGCTATCCTTCATCACATTTGCAAGCACTCGAGATACTTCTTCTCCTTTCGTATGCTCGACCACCGATTCTATCTGTGTTAGTGCAAGTGGTGATTCCCCTAGACAACTGATTATGTTGCTGTCTATTCGGAAGAAGGAGAGGGACCCAGAGCAACAAAAGCAGCCCCCACTTCCCTTCATACCTCCAAGAAACCCATCTCACCTTCAATCCGCATTGTGGCTGGATGTAGGCCCGTCCGTTCTTCAGGCCAACCCAACATCCAAATCCCTCAAACGCTCCCGACTACCTTCTCGCCTCCTCACCCACCCTCTGCTCTAGGTCTTTCATATACTTCTTAACCACACTATGGAATGATCTCCTCCATGCCAGGGGAATCCGAGTTAGAGAGGGGAAAGCTTTCCTCTGCTGTTATCACCACACAGCCAGCGGAGATGAGATTCGAGTTGGTGGGAAAACCAAAGAATAGTATGGTAGTCTGATATGGGAAGCCATGTATGCATTATTTCCTAAAGTTTTGTGTTTTTTTTTTCAGACGCCAGTCTAAGTACTAAGCGCCAGCACATGGGTGGTTAACGCATATGACACGTGTCCCAAACAAGTGTACATAGAATACGCTTAGCTATGACTACCACTAGCTGTGATCTTACCGCAGTCACAGAGCTCTTTGCAAGGCTTGAATTGAACCAAGATGCTAAACCCTTCAATCAGGCCCATGTCTTTGGCCTAGTTGTTCTGGAGGGGAGTGATGACAATGCCGAGCTACTTAGCAACAAATCAACACTGTTGAGCCGCAAAGGTGTTTCTTTTGACATCAAAACTGCGGCTTACCCCATGGCTTCAACTTCACCATATATATTCATGCCACATCAGTAAAGCACCGTTCAGGTGTCCAGGATACATGGCGTTTGCCTACATACTCCTTCCTCAAGCGGTCCAAAACCAGAGTTATACCAAGGAAGTTGTACGTGTCATTGTGCATTCGTAAATCAATGTCTCACAGGCATACCCAGCTTTCACGGTTCGAATTCGTCCTGGGTATGGCTCATGGTTCTAGGGTTTGGTGAATAATGTATGATTGTTCACATGGTATTGTTCACACTGTTAATAACATGTTAATAACCATTGTTCACTTGAGGGGTATTGAATGCCATGTGAGCAATGTGAACAATTGTCAGTAATTAGTAGTCAGTTGGGATGTGCGGACAATGTTCAGGAGCATCAGCAATCGGTTTATTTTGCATTTGCGCTACCCATGCCTCCTGCTGCACCTGTGCAGAGCCAGCTGACTGTCACAGAGAGGCTCTCTAAGCTAAAGTTACTTCTTACCAGACTTCCTCCACACCATAGGGCAGACTGTCCATATGACAAGCCCCATGAATACAACTTTTGCAACTTTCTTCTACCACTCAGTATCTGAGTCACTGATGCAACTACCAGATTCAGGGAAAGACACAAAAAGCTCGCAAATGGCCTGTTGTAAAATTTCATGATATGTCAAAAGAGCTAGGTCCACACTCTGAGTCTGATGATTCAGACTTTGACAGTGAATCTGGAGGTGCTTTAGTCCATTTTGCTTATAACAATAACAATACCCATTTTACAAATTGCTGTATTAATGGCCCTGGTTGAGACCCAGCCGATCTGTTGAGTGCCAACCATGGTTGTAGAACCCTATATTATTTGGTCAGTCCATCACTATTGGCCCGCACAATGATATGCATGGCGCGGTTGCAATTGTGGTTGACGAGGTTGTCAGTATAGACTCAGGCAGCGAGACCTTATCTCTATGAGACTGGGACATTCAGTCCAACTCAGCAATGGTTAATGGAAGTGGTAGACAGTGTGTAGGTATAGGGGGTGGTCACTGCCGCATTGTTTGTGACATAGGACACTGTGTGAGAGTGTTCCCATGTTACCTGTACCCAACCTTCCAGACAGCAGCTATTATTGTTGTGTATGTTGGCCATACCAGGCAATTGGTCGATCATGGCAAGATGGGCCAACAGTCGACAGTTTCAGCAATTGCACATTGAGCAAAATATGATAGAAACGGCCAGCATAGGCCACCAGCAGTCCTGACTGTCTGCTACTTCGTTGTTTGTCTAAGTCGCATTGGCTGCCAGGAGCCTAATGATGGCAACCTACTATGATAGTGGACCAGGCCATCGAGCTGTAACCAACCTCTAACAATGGGACTGGCCCTTATGTGCAGCCTGTAGCATTGTACATCATAAGAACAGAGATTAATGACAACGGTACTAACCTCCTAAGGTTTTGTGATCTAGAACTGTGGTAAGGGCCATTTAAGCTCATAGCAGTAGTTATGCCCTTCTAGGCGCAGCCTGTAGCATTGTATATCATAGCAATAGACATCGATGATGATCGTACTAACCTCCTAAGCATCTGTGAGCTAGAACTGTGGTAAGGGCCATTGTAACGGATGGCAGTAGTTATGCCCTTCTAGGTGCAGCCTGTAGCATTATATATTGTAGCAACAGACATCAATGACGACTGTACTAACCTCCTAAGCTTCTGTGCTCTAGAACTGTGGTAAGGTCCATTGCAGTAGTTGCGCCCCTCCATATATGCCTGGCTGTAAGACCAGTTGCAACCTCGAGAGTATCTGTTCTCTAATTGTCATATCGGTTATTGTGGAGCTAACAAGATCTTCAGTAGGACACCGGCCAACCGCACATTGTACCCTACAGCTGTCGCGTCAGCCCACTGGGATTGCGTTGTAATAATCATAGACTCGACCATTGTTCAAGCATTCCATTGGCCTTGGTTGCAGCCCTTGGAAGAACTTCGCACCAGCTGCCATTGAGGCGTCGGCCATAGATTGAATAACACCATTGTTCTAGGCCCGTACATTTCTGCAAAATGCCTATATGTTGGTTCCGGCCCTCAGGGTGTTCCACTTCCATCGTGATGGTTCTTGTGGCTAGCATCTGCAGTGTCATGGGTGCGGACCTCAGAGCTTTGTCTGACTGTCGGCTGCTGGTTGAACAACCCCATCCTCATAGGCTTGCACATTGTTCATCCATGATCTATTTCGGTGGTGCTGGCCATCGACTATCTTGCTAAATCTGCTGTTTTGGAATTAGCCCACAATGGGGGTGGGACCATTGTTACAGTGTCGAACATCCTCCAATCTAGCTCCATCATCATTTCTGAGGCCGTCGCTGAGGTTATTGCACTTATAGCATCAGCCGTCGCTTGATAAACCGCATTGTCATAGGATTGTCCCCTTCGCTCTGGTTGTTGTTCTATCTGTCAGGCCTCGTCGGGTCATAATCTGCTGTTGTACCTTCAGCCGTTATCTGAATAACACCATTCTCTCATCGGCTGGCACATATTCTCAAAATACCTCCATCTCTGTGAGTCCAGCCGTCGGCATTTATTCATACAGGGTGGTCTCGGCCATCGGTGAACTACAACCATTGTGGTACACTCATATAGCCCTTCAGAATTCCTCCATCAGGGTGGTTCCGGCCCTCCGGAGCTCGTCACACTATAGTCGGCTGTTACCGTGTCATCCATCATTTAGATGACACACTATCATCAGCTTGGACATCGCTTCCACATACATACATTGCTGTGAGTTGGGCCATCAGTATTTCAGTGCTACTACACTATTGTGTTGTTGTGTTGGCCATCAATTGCTTTAAACCCATTGTGGTAGGCTTGTATATCTCTTCAAAGGCCTAGCCTGATGGTTAAGGCCTCTCGGGTTTTCGTCAGGCATTCAACTGTCTCTGTAGTGTCGGCCATTGAGCACATAAGAGCATGATCAGCTGTATTGTAGTGGCTCGGGCCCTCCAACCTGTTTTCAGTGTCTGCCGCTGATTAGACAACCCCATTGTCATAGGATTGTACACCCTGGTAACATTCCTCTCTTGTGGTAGTTCTGGCCCTCGTAGGTTGATCTCAGTACAATACGTTGTTGTAGTGTCGGCTGTCTACAGTCTCACCCATTGCCATGCAATCGAGCATCTGGTCAGGCAGCCTCTATTGAAATAGTTGTGATTCTCATTGGCCCTTAATTGAATAACACCATTGTAGTGGTTCAGGACCTCGAACTTGTTCTGAGTGGCGGCCACTGACTGAACAACACCACTGTCATAGGCTTGTACATCTCGGTAACCATCCTCATGTGATAGTTCCAGCCCTCCTAAATCGATCTCCATACAATATGCAGTTGTAGTGTCAGCCGTCTACAGTCTACCCCATTCCCATACAATCGAGCATCGTCTCAGGCAGCCTCTATTGTAATAGGTACGATCCTCGTTGGTTTTTGATTGAATAACACCATTGTAATAGGCTTGTACATCTGTGTAACATTCCTCTCCTGTGGTAGTTCTGGCCCTCATAACTCCATTTCGCTGCAATATGCTGTTGTATTGTTGGCCGTTTACAACTCCAACCCATTCCCATGCAATTGAGCATCTTCTCAGGCAGCCTCTATTGTAATAGCTACGATCCTCATTGGTCTTTGATTGAATAACACCATTGTAATATGCCTGTACACCTCTCCCAAATTCCTCTCCTGTGGTAGTTCCGGCCCTCGTAAGTCGATCTTGCTACAATATACTGTTGTAGTGTTGGCCTTCTACAGTCTACCCCATTCCCATGCAATCGAGTGTCTCGTCACCTAGCCTCTATTGTGATAGTTACAATCCTCGTTGCTCTTTGATTGAATAACACCGTTGTAATAAGCTTGTACATCTGTGTAACATTCCTCTCCTGTGGTAGTTCTGGCCCTCGTAACTCCATTTCGCTACAATATGCTGCTGTACTATTGTCGGCCATCTACAACTCTAGCCCATCGAGCATCTTGTGGAGCAGTCTCTATTGTAGTGGTTACAGACCTTGTAGATCTAATCAGTCATTGTGGAGCTGGCCAGTGTTAGACTAACCCCATTATCAGAGGATCGCCTGCTTTGCAATGTCCCGACCATTGTCGATCTGGCCGTTGAAGGTGTTATCCAGGTATTGTCTGTAGTTGCAATGGTGGCTGCTAGCTTAACAAAACCATCATCATAGGCTCACGGATCTTTTTAGAACTCTGTGATTGTAGTGTCCAGCCATCGGAACTTAATCTCAGCATCTCAGAGGGTGTGGCTGTTGTGCTGTCGGCCGGCCATTGAGCGTATTAATATAATTGGCTTCAGCCATCGAGACAAACTGGGTCAGCTGGCCTTTGTGGTGTCAGCCGTCGATGTCATAGCCCAGTTGTTGATGTGGTGTCGGCCACTGCCTCTTGGATACCATTGTCATGGGCGTGCACATTGCATGCTGCATCACTCCATTGTGATGGTTGCGGTTTGTATACATTACACTCCCGTTGTACAGTTGGCCCTTTTTCTCGTCTGCTCCATTCTTGGCTGGGTGCAACATTCATCCATTGGCGTGGTTTCAGCCGTTGAGTACCCCGCTGTCATCATTCCAACATCTGGACACTTATACATACATAGCCCAGCCTTCTTCGTTCCAACATCAGCAAACTCTATACTCATGACATACATTCAAATGTCAGCAAGATACATTCCACAGTCAAACTTTATTCTTTTTGTTTTCGGGACCGGCCTCTTCTTCGTCTGTCTCATCACCATGTTCCCTGATTGCTTCCAGCTTCCTTTTTCTCATTCCTCCTGCTCCTGGTCTCACCCCAGATTTCGAGGGCGGTTTCCCCCCTGATTTCGACGCTGGTTTGGATTGTGAAGATTTTGAAGGTGGTTTGGCAGGGGGCTTTGATGATTTTGAGGAGGGTTTGTCAATAGGGAGTGAGGTGGTCGGCCTAGTGAAGAAAAATGTAAGTGTTGAACTCTCCAAGAAGCCCCAATCTTACCGTTTTGCCTTTTCTATCACTTTCCCCAATATCCCTGTCACACTCTCCACCAGTCTTGTCCAATCCTCCAAGCTTCCTTGCGTACCCTGTTCCTGGACCTTCCACCAGCTCCACCGAAGTGCTACAATGAAAGCAATCAGCCCACCTCAACTGTTAGCCCAGAACTTCTTCTTGGTGACCTCCTTGTGAATCGTCGCAGCATCAGAGACCTCCTCGAGTGGAAAGAGCATCTTGCTGGTCCAATGCCGTTGCAACAAGGTGAAAAAGTCGCCTGAAAGCTGCAGTCCAGCTCGAGCCTTAGTCATAGGTCTAGTGATCTCCCTGGCAACCCAAGGCTGCACCAAGTTGACCAAAGTGTCATCTGCTCGACGCTCCTGCCAGGCGGTGTCTCCCTTGTCGATACCTTGGATCTCCAAACAACAAAGATTGATGATCTCTGCCAATTTTCTCCACTCCTCACCCATTTCCTCCAGAGAAGATTCATCCAAGCCAGCCTCTTCTTCTTTCCAGTCTACTCATGTTGGTAAGCTCTCACTAAGTGGATAATCACTCCTTACCTTGGCTTCGGTCCAACGCTTCTTGTAGCATTTCTGCCATGATGACGTCCTCAATCCTCATGGGTTCAGAATCCTTTGGGGGGGGGCGTCCCCTCATCCCAAGACAAAGTCTCATCTGGCTCTGATTGCCGCTGATGGTTCAAAGCAGCTTGAACTCGATTAGCTTCCATTGTTAACCACTGATTAGCAAGTATTCAAAATTACACGTGTGCATACCTGTAGCGTTGGGCACTGATGGAGAATTTTCTTTGTTGTGGGCGGGCGAGAGGTTTGATGATGGGGCAGGCAACGGCTTTAGAGATGGGGCGGGCGATGGCTTTGACAGTGTGTCAGGTGATGGTAATACCTGATCCCCTCCTCTACCAGTAGTGTCGGGTTCCAAGCCAGAGTTTTCCTCCTCAGTGATGGACGGCACTATAACCATTAGTTAGCACACTGTATTTGGATATTTATATACCTGTGGCATCGGGCTCCTGATGAGCATTGTCCCAGTGCTGATCGATGGCCAGTGCTATAACCCTAGCTGTTGCACGACTCTTATTAGTGGAGGCTGGGTCTACCATGATGGGTTAGTTCTTCACTTGAAATATATCGGCCTCCTACCCTTGGAAGGCTTTGTTGGTGGAGTTTTCTTGACAACCGATCCTTTAAGATCAATAATCCATCCTATTGCTCCCAGACCCACTGCACCTTTGGTGTCAGTCTTCGCCCCCCTCTTTTGCTGCAGACTTGAAGATTCAGCTAGAAGCATTCAATTCAGTTTTCGAGATCGACAAAGCAGCCTCTGTACCTTCAACTGGCTCCTCCTGTCTGTTTGCCGCTTTCATACTCTCTGTGGCCTTAACCATACCCTCCACCACCTCCACAAGCTGCACGAAGTCCACAATGTTGTAATCAGGAAGGTTGTTGAGATGGGGACAGCTAGCAAAGTCCCCCGCATCCTCTTCACCTTCAGCTACCAATCGAGCATCGCGCAACACAACCCCAATGTACAAGAGAAGGTCGTAGGTGGCAGAAGCAGAGAGCCTACCTTTCTTGGGTAGGTGTGGATTCTTTTTCAGGCCATCAGTGAATTGGAACACAGTGATGCCACCTTTGCTGTTGTCAGATCCTTGACGCTCAAAGAAGCTAGCTGGTAGGTGCTTAGTCGTTGTCGTCCAGTTCACAGAAGGTATTGAGAGACGGCATGGATAGATGGACACATGTTTGTCCTTCAGAGGGTGGTTCAGGCAAGTTCAGAGTGTGTATGATACATGTACCTTTCTGTCAACATCAAGCAGACTCCATATCAATTTGTGATACATGACATTGGGTGACAGTCTTTCCAATGCATCCCGTTTGGCCTCCTCATAGTACACTTTGTCATCGAGATCATCAAGCTCCACTTCCTTCTCCTTCGCAGTGGTTTTGACCATTGTGGATGCGGTCTGCTTGTTCTTGGATGTGGTCTGCTTGTTCTTGGGAACGGGAGGTTTGACCGTTGTGGACACGGTCTTGTTCTTGGGAATGCCAGGCTTGACCGTTGTAGATGCGGTCTTCTTGTTGACAACGGGAGCTTTGACGGTGGTGGGGATGATCTTCGTCTTCTTGGTAACTGGTGCTTTGACTGTCTTCGCCTGAATTGCCGCTTGCGAAGAAGACTTGTTAGACTTCCCATGACCAACAGAGCTTTCATCTTCATCCTCACTCTCTTCGTTGTTGCTCCACTCCTGCAATTCCTCCCCGGATGGACTCTTATCCACATCTTCGTCGACCGCTCCCATCTCAGCATCTTCATCAACCGCCCATATCCACATCTTCGTCGACCGCTCCCATATTCACATCTTTGTCGGCTGACCCATCTTCATCCTCATCTGACTCCTGAGAATCACAATGACGAGAAGTTCCTCCCAGCTTCAGGTTCGAGAGACAATCCACCCGCGACTGATGAGCATGTTTTGCGGCTGCAGCATAGAACTCTACTGGCTGTTTCTTTTTTTTGGACTGAAAGTCATAGTAGAAATCATAGAATAGTAAGACCTCTTTCTTCTTCATATGCTCGGGGTCTGAAAGGTGGCGATTTGGCGGAAGGAATAGCGGATTGATGAATTGCGCAGACTGCTCCGGATCGGACAATGCCTTCTATGCAGGCTTTTTGCTACCAGTGGCTGCTTCTAGCTGAAGTCAGTAAAGACAGATGCATAACAATGAAAACTCACCCCAAAGCCAACTGATATAGGCCTGTAACAAGAATTTACAACCTTTGAGCAAACCTGTTGCTTCATCATCAGGGCGTTTGGGAAGCTTAGGCCACTTCTCTCCTTCAGCGTCGGTAGTGAACTGCAGAGCAGCCCAAGATGGAGTGTCCAGCTGGGAGGAACATTTCTTTTGCTGCTTGGTGGTTGCATCCTCATTGCTATCTTCACTGACCGCATCTCGAAAGGTCCTGCCATACGCATTAAAGTCTGCCGACATGTTGAGTCTGCAACTGTGAACTTTTGGATAGCTCGATGAGAAGGTGGGCTGCTCCTCCGTTTCCATGCTGTGGATTGAGGATGAGGAATGGTTGCCAACTTTAGTACTCACAAAGCGGTATGTGCCTCCTCATCTTCATTGATGTAAGTGTAGAAAACCGCCATTCTCATCCCATATCTGGCATACTGTAAACGAGGAACATCTGAACAGTTTTTCCTTCATCTTTGGTGGCCAGCCTGAAGCAAGTTTGAGAAAGTATACCACAGAATATGCTGTTACCTTCGTTGGAGCTCTTCATCAACATTTCTTCCATTGTTGAGATTGCTGGCCAGTTGTGCACATTCTAAACATTCTTCTTCTGACAGTTGGGTCCACATGTAAGTCTCTGCAGGGCGGAAAATCTTGAGATTGTCGATTCCATTATCCTGAGCCTGCTTTTTGCCTTCTTCGAACAGACTGGCATGGCGAATACGAGCGACACATCAAGCGGTTCAATTACTCCCAGGGATCATCTCCTGCTTCTTTGATTTCTTCTTCGTCAGCTTCCTATCCAATTTCTCCAAGATGTCGGGATCACAATACTGTCGCACGTTATTGATGAGCCAATTGTGTATGCGCTGCGGAGTTAGTTAATTATGTCCACAGGCGCTCAAGAACATACCTCGAATAGGTTAACCTTGTCTTCTGTCAAATCCTCCACAAGCGAGGCTGTCAACCTTACATGTTTGTCATGCTCGGCACCCCTCGACAACATAAAAGCAACATATAACAGGGGCTGAGAAGCCCTTGTGCAGATGGGCTTTGCTGGAGAGTGGATGCCTATATCCAAATCAGACTTGCGATTGTCAGCAGATGTTTCAGAAGCAAATCGTATCAGGCAGAACTGTGAGAAGCTGCCTTGGTTCTGTAGAGCAGGGAATTGGTGCAGGCCATATGGAGATAGAGTCAAGTTGGTGAATGGAGGAGTGTAAGTGTAAGAACCGATTTCAGACTATGCTAACAAGGGTTCAGTCTATCGTGTGAATTGGCTAAGGGCAAAAGCTAGACTTACACGTTGGGATGAAGAATTGCAGCTGGTTCCACACGAGATGGATTGGATGGTTAACTGGCTACAAAGGAAGGTCACTGAATGGAAGGAGCTAGCAGGAAGGGCGAAAGAGAGTCATATGGTGGCATATGCGGAACAGCAAGCAAGCGATTGGGAGTATCTCGTGCTACAGGCAGAGACTTCATTTGAATGAGTTCAGGCAACCAAAAGAGAAGATCGGAAGCAGAAGCATCCCCCTAACCCTTAGTATAACTCACATTGTACAGGTATGCTACCTGGCGCCCGACTTTAGATTGGTGGATTCAACGGCCAAGTGTAGCATAGCAAAATTGTAAATGTGGGGAACCCATGTGAGCAATGTGGCGTGCTCGACACCCAGCACTAAATCTAACCAGGTACGCCCGATCTGAGATTTCCACCTAGTAAAGTCAGCAGCCAAGTGTAACATAGCCGATTGGTAAGTGTGGGGAACCCATGCAAGGAATATCATGCACTCAGCAGCCAGTACTACATCAGCAGGACATTGGTTTCAAGGTAGTGGGTCTGATTATTTTAGGTGTTTGACGGGTGCATCTACTTTGATAGACTAGTGTTTACCAAGGGGCAAGCTTTTTGTGTTCTGCATTCAATGACCAAGCCCACCTTGCAGCACGTCACCCTGGCAACGGACGATGTGATGCTACTGGGAGCTCGATGGCTGGGTCTCCTTTGTCAGTCAAAGATTCAATGGCCGATGCTGTCATGATAGTATATGGGAAGAACAGCATGATTACATCTCGACGCTCGATGCTGCATTAGCAAGGCTTCGTTTTCACAGTAGCCAGCTTGATGGTGTTAGGACTCCGATGGCCAATTCGATACATACAGCCTACCTTTTATCCATGATCAGTCTGTGGTATTACTCGATGGCCAGTACTACGTCCACAGTATATTGTTTCCATGTAAGCTAGTCTGATTACCATGGGTTATATCACTCGATGGCCGATGGTACCTGTTTGAAGTACATTCTTAAGAAGGGCGTGGGTGCCTGAAGTGTCGGGCATTACCATGACTGTGTTTTCACAGTAATTAGGCTGATTGTACTCAATTCCAGATGGTCAGTTCTACACATACAGCCTATGTTTCATGGATGTTTGATGAGCACTCTGTGATACCACTCGATGGCTGGTACTACCTCTGCAGTATATCATTGCTACGTCAGTTGGTCTGATTAGTATTGGTGTACAGTGATCGATGGCCGATAGTTTTCGTTGTAAGCACATTCTTGATGCAACAGCAGCATGGTTGCCTTAAGTGTTGACCCCCATTGCTTCATTAGCAAGACTATTTCTTTCACAGTAATCAGGCTGATTGTAGTCAATTTCAGATGTTCAGTGCTACATGTACAGCCTATGTTTTATTGACGAGCACTCGGTGGTGCCACCCGACAGCCGGTACTACCTCTGCGGTGTATCCTTTCCAAGTCAGTTGGTCCGATTAGCATGAGTATATAGCACTCGATGGCTGATTGCAACTCCTCACCAGCCGGACCTGCCCCAGCAACCGTGTATTGGCCAAGTGAGCAATTTGATTGCACTTGATACTCGATGGCTGACTTGGCATCCTTTTCATGACGAACGGACTTGTCAGCACTTGGCCGGCCATATCCTTCGCATCAATCTACTGCCTGCAAGCTAACCGAACTGTTGTCTTAGTTACTGGATGGCCGGTTCCAGCTATTCCAGATTTGACACTCAGATGGCCGACTCCATCCCCCGGGCATCTGGCAAATAAACCCGATGCTACTGTTGTGGGCTACTGGCACGTGAGATGACGGATTTCGCCCTGAAGACTGCTTTGATACCTGTTGTCAACATGGCCGACGTGATGAGGAGGGCACTGATGCACACGTTGAGGGACCCGATCGTTGTGTCTCCTGTGTGGCCGACATGTTTGCCAGTTTCCAAAGGTGTATGCCCATTGTTGTGATCAGTGAGAATGTGAGGGGCAAGACGATTATTGTATGTGCTCTGGAGTATTATTTGCTCTCATAATTATGGACTCTGCCATTGCACTGGCCGGTTTGCGGCTGTGAGTGATAGTATTAGGAAAACGTAAAATGGGTGCGGCTATTATTATAGGTATAGGGGACTAAATGTTGTGGAATCCGACACCTCAGAGAGCGACTTGGAATCAGATTCAGATGCATCGGAGTCTTATAAGTCCTGGCCCCTATGGATCTCCAGCTTGATGCTGATGTAGACATGGACTCCCATGCATTAAAGGATCTGGTAGCAGCAGATGATAGATGGATGGTCAAGGAGAAGTCTGTGTCAGTGGCCAGACACTCCTCAGGAACTGGTGAGGTTGCTAATGCTCCTCATGAACTGAACTGGGATGAAATTTGAGTAATTTGATTGTTTGCATACGTTTTATTATTCACATGTGAACAATACATTATTTACTTGTTATTAACCATTTCTTGCAAAAATGTGAATAATGTTATTAACTATGTGAACAATGGCCTCTCTGGGCCCAATGTGAACAAGTACATTATTAACTTGATGGTTAATTGTTCACCGAACCCTACATGGTTCCATCTGTATACACAGCAGACTGTTTATAATGCCATGTCAGTTTTACTGTATTGTAAGCTCAGGGTGAGGAACGAAGTCTTAGATGTAGATAAGGTTGAGTGAAGGACGAGCAGTGGATCATGTGACTCACATCAAATTTGATCGTCTTGCCACCAGCTCATCCGCTTGCGTCTACAGAACAACGCTCTAATTTCACTATAATTTAGTGTTTCACACGTCTCTCTACAACAGTCTCAGATCAAATTTTGCCACTTTGAATTTTACACAGTCGAGCCACAAACTAGTGCTGAATTATGACAGGACCAGCTGCTCCACCCCCCATCGGGAATGCAGGTATTCCATTGCCTGTTCCAGATACTTTTGCTTTTGATGCATGGCTGCAAGTCCTGTTCCCCTAACGGACTCTCACTGCGTATTCGCAATTGAGAGAATTGCCTTATTGAGAGGCATAACGAGGAAAGTCGCTTCTATACAGTGAAGTGCAGGGAAGACCGAGCTAATCATCCCGACGTCGGTCCCCCAATGCGGGCATTTTATGATTATCAGAAGCACGAATGGTTGGCAATGGCGAGAAGTGATGAACTTTTCAAACAAGTCGGACCGGTTCCTGTTTTCGTACAGGTTGGGCTGGATAAAGTCAAAGACGAGGACAAGCTCAAGGGAGTGGCAGGCTCACTGGTGATGAAGAACCCTGTTTCACGCTCCGCTGGCCAGCGAGCAGAGGCAGCAATTCCCCAGGTCATTTGCCACACCATGGCTTGTGGTATTAATATTCCGCTTCACTTCTTCCTCGACGTGAATCTTGAGAAGGCAAACTTCCAGATTGCCGATCTCCATACCAAGATGATTGCCCCTCAACCGTCTATGGACAATCCTTCACCCCACAAACTTCTCGTCTTTGACATGCCAAAAATGGTTAGCATGTGGGGTAGTGATTCCATGGCATCCGTCTTCACACCATTGCGATGGCAGCAAGCCTCCTCTAATTTTCTCCGCACTCTCGAAATCATGTCGGAGACAGTTGTCAAGGGGTCCAACAAGCCAACCTTTGCAGGTGAATATCAGAAGCATCACGCGTTCATCATCAACATCCCAAATCTTGAAGATGTCTTCTCTGACATCTATCACTTCGAACTGGAAGCAAGGCAAGAGCTGTTAAGTGGTATCAAATTTGATGCAGATCACTACGCTCAACGGGTTGATAGTATTCTCGATGCAAAAAGAGCGGCCGCTGCTCAGTTTGGGGCTACGGGTAATAACAAACGCCCACCCATGTCCAATCTTGATTCGAGGCTTCCCAAGTTTCAATGGAACTTCAATTCAAGCAGGGTCCCATCAGGGAATCCTGCTCAGTCATCTGCAAACTCATCTGCTCCCATATGCCTATGCTGTGCTGGTCCGCACAGGCTTGTCGATCACCCCCCCTCTATCACCACATTCCAGGATGGAAGAGTGCTCTTCTGCTCATTCCGCGATGGCAACCTCACTGTCAGCAAGAGCGGAAAGACAGTCTGTATCACCTTCAACCTGCACTGGGGATGCTCAGCAGAGCGTCATACCCTGGAACGCATTCATGTCTGCTCCTTATGCGGAGGTAACCATGGTGCTCTTTCCAGGCACCCGGACTGTGCGAGATTCTCCGAGGGGAAGTTTCATCCCTAACCTCTCCACTTCGGATGAATCCCTTGACTCAGCATCTCACAATGTTCCGAAAGCGGGTCAAACATCGTCTTTCCTCCCACCACACGAACCCATTCAATATACTGATTTTTTGGCTACTATACATCATCGTTATCCCCTACCTGACTCCACTTCTTCCGACAATGAAATCTTCGAACGTGTTGTATGCCCTTATGACGTCAACGCATTCAAATTCTATCTCAAAAAACACAATCTTCTATATCAATACCCTCTACTATGTCACAATCTGCAACATGGGTTCCCAATTGGCAACATGCCTCGTCTCGAGAGGACGGTCATCATTCCCAATCACCCCTCAGTAAAAGACAATCTTGACATTGTCTATGAATACCTTGACACTGAGGTGGCCGCCCAACGTATGTCAGGCCCTTTTTCTCAGGAAGACACCGAACGCATCCTGCGAGGTCCTTTTTATGCATCCCCACTCATTGTCGCTATCCAAGATCAGGGTCCCACTCTACCTCCCAAACGCCGTGTTTGCCGAAACCTTTCTAAAGGCGATCGCACGTCAGGGATGCCTTCTGTGAATAGCTTCATCAATAAAGAAGATTTCCCTACTCGTTTCGATATGGCTTTCCGCATAGCAGATGCAGTGAGTCCTTTACTCCATTATACTTCAATACAATCTATCAATTTGGTTTAATGTCCATACATACTATTGGTTCAATGTCCGAAATTCATGTCATCGGTTATGTCCGAAATTTATGTCATTGACACTCAGCCTGATTATATCATCAGTTTCATGTCCGAGCGCATCATGGGTCTAATGTCCGGTCTGATTCCTTGGCTATAATTCCATTTGCCATCATTTCTTTCTATCCCCTGCCACTCTGTTTTATACTTCATATTGTTCTCTATAACCTCGATTCTATCTATGCATACACAACAATCATTTATCTGACATGAATTTGCAGGTGGCACGTGCTCCACCTGGTACTATAGCTTGCGCCTTTGATATTCAAGCTTTCCATCGAACATGCCCAGTATTACCAGACCACAAGCCGTGGTTAGTGGTCTGCATAGACAAAAAATGCTGGATCGAGCATGACAACCCTTTCGGAACTCGATCAGCTAGCAGCAACTCCGGTCAGTCCGGTAATGCCATCGTTGACATCTGGGATGCCGAGGACACCGATACTACTTTCAAATACGAGGACGATATGTCTCAATTCCAGTTCCCATCAGCCTATGGCCCATTTATTGATGGTCTGTACCACTATCGTCATGACCGTGATTCCTCAATGGCTCTCATCGCACCTCTCAATGTACCATGGCATCCTACAAAGACAGGTGGTCGTTTTGTCCCTGTCTTCATATTCATTGGATTTCTATGGGACCTCCCTCTAAAACAAGTCTCTACCATTACATAAACGACTAAAATTCCTTCATCGTGTCGCCATATTCATTTCAAAAGCTAGCTCTCACACTCGAGTTTCACTTCTCGAGGTCCAACAGATTCATGGATCACTCGTCCACATTTGTTTCATTTACCTTGATGGGAGCTCTCGATTACCTGCAATCTTGAACTTCATGTCGTCATTCAAAGCAAACGAATTTGCCAGACGTTTTATACCTAAGTCGGTTTAAATTCTTGACAACAATCTTAAGCTGATATTGTTAGCTCTCTTATTTTGTCATTGAACTGGTGGCACAGTTGACTTAGCGATCCTCTCGCTTTTCGTCAACTAC
This sequence comes from Megacollybia marginata, assembly GCA_003313965.1. Classification (NCBI taxonomy): domain Eukaryota; kingdom Fungi; phylum Basidiomycota; class Agaricomycetes; order Agaricales; family Porotheleaceae; genus Megacollybia; species Megacollybia marginata. The sequence continues at coordinate 31 of QLOY01000389.1, read as the reverse complement.
GCCCCCTAACCGAGCTTCATGATCTCGGCAT
>QLOY01000388.1:0-12096 GCA_003313965.1 Megacollybia marginata | reverse complement strand
CAACACTAACCCGATAGATTACACCGCTCACATTCCTCTAGCGACTTTCATAAGTCTTAAGAAACGATTCGACGACATCAATCGAGGAAGGTGGGGACATCTTTACAAAGATATCGGGACCAGCACAGACGACAACAGCACAGACAAAGGAATCAATACGGACATAAGCTTTGGGTTCGACACCGCAGCGTGGTCAGAACCATATCAATCAAAAGAAGGCAAACTCCTCGCAGCGGAGTTAGAAACATTTCAACACAGCACCACAAAGACGCCAGCACGGCGCAACAAACGCAAACGACAGTCAGACGAGGAAACGCCCCGGCGTTCTCCCAGATTCAAAAGAGGATAACGAGACAAGCACGGTTGGAAGATTGGTTTATAACCACTTGCTGACGTTTTAGCGTGCCAAATACAGATTACTTGAAAATTTGGGGTGTGCTTAGAGCAGCTCTTGAAAAGGAATCACACTATCTACATTCAGTTGACTTACTGTGGACATTGGACATCCTAACCGACGACGAAAGAAATTTCTTTGACTTCATCCAACAACAAGAACTGATCGAAGAAAGGGACCCAGTCGCGGTCGAAGAAACCCTCAGAACTTTATACGACGTCATCAGACAACACGATCGCCACCACATCTACACCCAACACATCCACACCACTCCGTCTAACGAGACGAGGAACGCCAGTGTCAGCTCCAATTGACTTAACACGATACATCAATAACATATACGGACCAAACCACTTTGTAACCCACGTGCAAGTTGACGGATCGTACCACGTCTACCGAAACGTATACGTAGGACACATCCCAGAAATTAAGTACGACTCAGACAGAAAAACCTTCGAACCAAGAGACGTCATCATCACAACAGACTTTCTCGAAGAAGCAGTAGAGGAATACCAATTCCTTGACACTTGGGCGGAAGATCCCGAAGACATCCCAGTACCGTTTGAAGAAACCTTCTCCACTCCACCCGAATCACCAGAACCAGAAACTCCTCGAGTATGAACTCAGGAGTTACCCACAATCAAAGAAGAATCTTCGGAGCCCTACATATCGACTCCACAACACCGAACCCTACAACCCACCAAATCATCTCTACGCCAAGTTCACTTCCAGAAATGACAGACATGGACACAGCTGCACCATCAACATCAGGGAAAGCCCCGGAAAAAATGGTATACACCATAGAACCACCATACTATTACCCAGACAAGTACGACCATCCAGACTCACGCATCATACGACAATTAGGATACTATGTGTCACGAAGGATGGAAGGAGACTACTATGTCCGCATTCTTGGAAAATCACTCGAAGGAGCCAAATACGAAATCCACAGAGAAAGACAAGAATACTCTCTGGTCGGAGAAGTAGTACAACCCTTCGAGTCAACCACAGGAATAATGGGCACCATATTAGCAGAACCAGCAACCGGAGGCAACACCGTCATCATAATGCCAGACGGCATTCCAAAAAACAAACCAATCGAACAAATAGCACCAGCACCAACAATAACAACGACGACCAACTCTAAAATCAAAATCGCCAGACCACCTAGGTTTACAGGTGACAAAAAGAACTGGGAAGGGTTCATCTTAGCAGTCGACACCTACCTCATGGCCTACGTGGATGAATTCAAAGACGACGAAAGAAAGATATGGTTCGTCATATCATATCTCGGCACGGAAGATGGATCACCATGCGTCGCATCAGATTGGCTCCAAAACTGGAAGGAATCACATTCCTACAACGGCACTCTCGTGGCAAATGACTTTAAAAAGTTTATCACAGATCTTAAAGAAGCCTTTGAAGATCCAAACTTAAAAGTCAATGCCGCTAACGAACTTCGAAACCTCAGACAGGGAAAAGACACCCTGACCGAATACTTCACCAAATTCGAACTAAAAGCCGCCACTGCAGGATATCGACAGTTAGATGCTGTCCTCATCGATCTCCTTAAAAGCCAAGTACGACAAGAAATACACACAGAATTATAAAGAGGAGGAATACCGATTCCCACCAAATACGCCGAAATGAAACAGAAATTGTATAACATCGAAATGGCACTCGAAGAAGAAAAATCGAGATCAAACGCCTTTCACACTGGAGCACCAATCCCACCTCGACGTAACACGTATACGCCCCCACAACGATCCAATACGACCTCCTCAGATAACACCACAGCACGCACTTATGGAGGACAAGGTCAACCAATGGACCTCGAAGCAGGACGGACAAAACGACTGCTCGAATGCCGACATTGCAAAAAAATGGGACGTCACCTCTCTCGAGATTGCAGAGGAGAATGCCCAGACTGTCATAGCAAACACCCAGGTCGATATTGTCATCTCAAACCACCTCCAAAACGACCTTTTACTACTCGTACGTTGGACTTCATCGATTTCACACACATCACAGACGAAGAAAGGGAACAGCTGAGACAAGCTGCGGGTTTTCAGATGGGAGCGAAGTAGATGCAACTTCGTTGTCCCCCGGTCAGGACTCTTATGCACACATTTCTTGTCAAACATGCCCCGAGGCATTGTATAATAGGAATACATCTTTTTCACGTGCAAAAGAGTCCAGCGTCAAAACGGAAACAGACACTAAATGGAAGACAACGATCGAAGAAGTCGAAGATGAAGAACCTACTTCTTCGGGTCACTTCCAGGAACAACCACGATCAGAACAAAAGAAGCCTGAACCCTTCTCGTCACTATGGGTTCTATCAAGACTACGAGATCTAGCCACTGAAGCAGGAATAGGAACACTAAAACAGTGGGTACACAACCAAAAACAACGAGAAGTAAACGAACCTCTCATTAAACAACTACTAAATATTCCCACCAACGAAGCTTTAGACTGGCTAGAAGATCTCCATGAACCTAAACGATTCATCTTCAGAACCACGAAGACAGATCGAGAGCTAAACGTTCAAATAGAACTCCAAGATCTAGAGAAAGGAACCAGATACCAAACACAAGCGCTTCTTGATAGTGGCTGTACAGGCAGCTGCATCAGTCAACGGTTTGCAGAAGAAAAGAAGTTATCCCTACACAAATGGGAACATCCAATCTCTGCATACAACACAGACGGAACAGAAAACAACAATGGAAAAATCACGCATTACGCTGAAATAAAAATGATCATAGAAGGACACTCCGAGATCCGAAAGTTCGCAGTCACCAACCTAGGACGATCAGACGTGTTCCTAGGACACGAGTGGTTAAACTTCCACAACCCAGAAGTGGACTGGACCACCAGATCATTACACTTCACCAGATGTCCCGCGGCATGCAGATACACAGAGCCAGAGCCAGAAGACGTGGAAGAAGGAGATAGAATTTGGATGAAGTATCCAAAACCATCTCGTAACGTCAGAAGGAACAAAGCCTTCATGCGAGCTCATCAGTCCATCGCCAACGCACTAGCCGAAGAATTCGAGAAAAACAAAAAAACAGATCCTATCCCGGAACAGTACAAAGGGTTCGAAGAAGTCTTCGAAAAAACCGAATTCGACACCCTCCCACCAAACCGACCTTGGGACCATGCTATAGAGTTAAAGCCAGGATCAGAGCCAACGGGATGCAAAGTATACCCCCTGAACCTGGATGAGCAAAAAGAACTCGACACATTCCTTGAAGAACATCTAAAAACAGGACGCATCCAACCTTCCAAATCTCCCATGGCCTCACCCTTCTTCTTCATCAAGAAAAAAGATGGAAGATTAAGGCCAGTACAGGATTATCGAAAGCTCAACGACATGACCATCAAAAATCGATATCCTCTTCCCCTCATCCAAGAGCTAGTAAACAAGCTGAAAGGCGCCAAATATTTCACAAAGCTTGATGTAAGGTGGGGATACAATAACGTACGAATCAAAGAAGGAGACGAATGGAAGGCAGCCTTCCTAACCAATCGAGGACTATTCGAACCCCTAGTAATGTTCTTCGGACTCATGAATTCACCCGCCACATTCCAAACGATGATGAATGAACTCCTACGAGACCTAATCAATACTGGAAAGGTCCTTGTATACATCGATGACATACTCATCTTTACCAACAACATAGACGAACACCGCAAACTCGTTCGTCAGGTCTTATCTATCCTCGGCGCCAACAAACTCTATTTAAAGCCAGAAAAATGCGAATTCGAAAAACAACAAATAGAATTTTTAGGATTAATCGTCTCAGAAGGCAAGGTCGAAATGGACCCAATCAAGGTCAATGGCATTCGAAAATGGCCAGTTCCCAACAACAAAAAGGAACTACAACAGTTTTTAGGTTTCTGCAATTTCTACAGGAGGTTCATTAAAGACTACAGCAAAATTGCAAAACCTATGACACAACTAACTGGAAACGATACATGGAAATGGGAAACAGAACAACAGACAGCCTTCGACACACTAAAAGAGACCATCACGACAGCCCCTTGTCTTCGCATACCCGAAGACGAAGGACAATTTAGAATAGAAGCAGACACATCAGAGGGAGCAATCGGTGCGGTAATCTCTCAAAAAATAGAAGACAAATGGCACCCAGTAGCCTTCTATTCCAAAGCGCTTTCACCCACACAACGAAATTACGAGATCTACGACAAGGAGATGCTCGCAATCATGGAAGCACTAGCTGAATGGAGACACCTAGTATTAGGAGCCAGACAGACCTTCGAAATCTGGACGGACCATCAGAATTTACAATATTTCCGACAACCTCAGAAATTAAACCGACAACAAGCCCGCTGGGTCACAGAACTAGCGGACTATGACTATACTCTACACCACAAACCGGGCAAACAGAATCAACAGGCAGACTTATTATCCAGAAGACCAGACCACGACATGGGACACAAAGACAACGAAAATGTCGTCATGCTAACACCTCTGATTTTCAGAGCGCTGGAAGCAGTCATAATTCACGACCCACCAGAATACCTACCAGAGCTGAAAGATCCGTTACGAAAACTAGATCCCTCAGCCAAACAAGCTCTAGAAGGTAAAGACAAAAAGTGGAAAGAATCAGACAGACTAATCTTTTACGACAATCGGATATACGTGCCTAAAAACCATAAACTCCGCGAACGAATCATTCGAGACCACCATGACAACCCATTAGCCGGACACCCTGGGAGATACAAAACCCAGGAGCTCATTCAGCGAAATTATTGGTGGCCACAAATGCAGAAAATGATTCGCCGATACACAGATGGATGCATCAAGTGCCAAGAAGACAAGATTGATCGACAACCTCTACACGCCCCTCTTAACCCACATGACATCCCCAAACAACCATGGCGAAAGGTCACAGCAGACATGATCGGACCTCTCCCTGAATCTAATGGCTTCAATGCAATTGAAGTATTCACCGACACCTATAGCCACCGCATACACGTAGAACCCACGCACATGGAACTTAGCGCAGAAGGATTTGCTAATCTAGTACGAGATAGAGTAATCCGATATCACGGTCTTCCAGAAATCTTGATCTCAGATCGAGGACCCCAGACAGTAGCCAAAGCATGGGACCAAATATGCAAACAACTCGGCATTAAACGACATTTATCCACAGGTTATCACCCAGAGACGGACGGCCAAACGGAAAGGGCAAACCAAGAAGTGGAAGCATACCTTCACTTATTCATCAACTACCTACAAGACAATTGGAGCGAATGGTGTGCCATCATGGAATTCAGTTACAACAATCGAGTTCATTCCATGACGAAACAATCACCCTTCTTCACCGATCACGGCTACCACCCTTACACCGGAACAGAGCTGCAAAGAGACCAAGTACCTTCGGCCACTGAGTGGGTTAAAAGACTCTCTAATGCACGACAAGAAGCGGAAGCTGCTCTAGCCTTAGCAAAAGAGGCTATGAAACAACAGTTTGACAAACACCGCTCTGCATCACGAGATTACAAACCCGGAGACCTAGTTTGGCTAGAAGGAACAAACATCAAAACTCAGCGTCCTGCCAAGAAATTGGATCATTTACGACACGGACCCTTCGCAATCACAGAAAAAGTGGGACAAGCGGCATATAGACTCAAATTACCACAAAACCCCACTTGGCGAAGAAAGCATGACGTCTTTAATGAAAAGCTGCTCAAGCCCTTCATCAAACCCTCCTTCGACATCCAACCTAACGAACCACCACCACCAGCAGACTTAGTCGAAGGAGAAGAAGAATTCGAAGTTGAAGCCGTCATAGACAGTCGCAAAAAGGGTCGTTATATTGAATACTTGGTCAAATGGAAAGGCTTTTCCGATGCCGAAAACTCCTGGGAACCTCGCGGAAACGTCCGACATGCCGAAGAGGAAGTAGAAAACTTCCACAAATCACACCCTCACAAACCGAAACCAACATTGTTCAATCGAGGAATCATTATTACCTCTAACCGAACTATCCTCGATTCCTTCAAACCGATGTTCGAATTCACAACACCATCATGGGGACCATGATCTTAAAAGGGGGGTAATGTTACGATTTCAACTTTAGTGCCCGTCCTATCAAGCGCCCAACCACATGCCTTATCAGAACCCTATTCATTTCACATTCATATCACCCTATCTTTCATTTCACTTATCCGCTATCTCTTAAATTAACTTCTGATAGCTTATCGCGAACACGAGGCAGAGATAGCTTATCTCCTTCCCTTCGTATCTTTCCCCTCCAACCTTATTCTTTACACCCCAAAGATAACTACTTAGTATTTAAACCATTAGCTATTTGCTGTATTCTTTAGTTTTGGTATTATAAGTTTCACCGAGTCTTTGAGTGGCCTGATAAGCTCTCATTTTGCTCGTCGCCTTACAGGAACGTCACGTGTCCCAGTTTTTATGTAACCTCTCGAGTGCAGGAATTATGAGAGGGAGGGATGGATATTTACTTGACAAAAATGCCTGTTGGGCATCATCCGCAATCTAGATTTTTGAGTTGTTAGTTTGACTGAGACAATCAAAATGGTTGACCACTACCTGTAACAATTTTGTGAACTTTGTGAGGTTTGTCCAATTGGCTGAAGTCATTCTAAGATCCAGAAGCTTCATGTGTGAAGCTTGACTGGTCTCAGAATAAATCAGCTTATCTATGAAAACATCGACAGCCCATATATGTGTTAGTATCCCCTGATCAAGTTTAAAAATCTGTGACTATACCTCTCAGAGTGCTAGTCCTCGATAGGACATGTTAAATGTTGACAACCATCGCACTGCCATGTCAACAAGAAGATGGCGAGCAGCAGGTGTGAAATCATTTCCTGCAAGCTCCTTCAACTGGGATACCTGGATCTCAATGAAAAGATCCCGCTGTTTTGATGAGGACCGCTCCTGAAATGGATGGGAGGTGAGCTTCTGGATCTGCAGCATTGTAGTGCAGAGATGAGCTATATGTCTTGATTAGAGCCTGAACAGCCAAATTGATGACATGGGCTATACAGCTAAAGGGAGCGCCAAGTAAGCGAGCATTGAGGATATAATCGGAGTGATCTAAAAAAAACTTGAACTTACCAGATTCTCACTGGCATTTTCAGCTGATCATAGTCATAACCAATGCGAGATAGCTGAGATGAAAACTCGTCCATCATGGTATCATTGTTTCTTGCGTTGTCACTGGTTATATGGCCGACCTAACATAGCAAAGTGAGTAACGGTGGTGAGTTACATGGTGTCACTTACCTTCTTCTCAATCCCCACTCGCCAACAGATTTTGAACAATGCTTGGCCCATACGGATTCCAGAATGCGACTTCATCACATGCACGAACACTATTATTGCCATTTTTAGCTCCCACTTCATTGCTGACACCTCGTCAATCCAATGGGCCGTTACCATGAAGTATCCATCGCCGTTTCCTGCAGTCCATGCATCACTTGTCAGCGAGACCCTTCCTTTTGCTGTCTTTCATAGTGCATTAGTATGTGCAACATTCTGAAGGTAAGCTTTACCTCTAAATCTGTCTTAATTCCAACCTGAACTTGCAAAACAGGTCAAGAATTTTGATTTGTGTTGCTTTGCCACTAGGGATAGTGATTCCATCTCTTGGTCCACGCGATGCCATTTGAATCATTTCACGGAAAGTCAGATGTTCTGGTGCCTGAATTGGCTATTACTTGTCAGGTATGTACTAATTGGCTTTAAATCACAGATACATACCTGGTCCGTACATATGATCCATTTTGTTACAGCATGGCAAAAGTTTTCGGCCGTGTATGGGGTTGTGCTCGTGTGGACAACAGGGACTGTATGCACATCAAGAGTGGCCTGTTTGGCTTCATTCTTGCATTGGTCAATGTCTGTCTTCAGCATTGAAATGAAGTCGTTCTCTCGACACCACTTATGATATGCTTTCATATGGTGGTGTGCTAAATGCCGCTGGACTGTACTGCTGTTGGTGGCGGCAACATTTTTGCTATTTTAGATGGGTAAGTGTTATTATGATGTGTTTGAACTTACTCGCATTCCATGCAGATACTGCACTTCTGCATCCGTCCTTCTCTACCACCTGGTTGATCTGCAGCTGGCTGGGTAAAATGTTTAACATCTCGAGTAGGGTCCTGTTTTTTATCTTGTCTCTGAACCACGCTAATGCTTTCCAGATCTTTGAGAAGACCTTGGTCATTGACAGGCTCCAGGTTGGTGCCGGCAGATGCTGCATTACTGGCAGATTGGTTGTTGTGATTCTTGTTTATTACGTGGTTCTAGCAGCGCTAATGTCCACGTGTCGACTGTCTACACAACATGTACAGACAAACTGACTACATTATGTAACTTTACTGTCCACTTGTCACAATGTCACATATCCATACCTTCCATACTTCAACACCTATGGTGTTCCCGACATCTCAGATCGCTCCATTAGGATCTGTGCTAAGCAGAGATCTGATACATCGACTATTGAACCACATTGGGTAGCCACCTCCCGTGTCTAATGAGTCATTGGTACGATTCTAATTCCACTGTCTCTGTATGCCTAGACTGTCTTAGTCTATGCTCCCATGACTCACATTATGGTGTGACCTTGGTACGTCCGAAGACTCCCAATTTCAGTAAGTCACGGATGAATGTACGTGGTGGCACGCATTTGTCATTCACCACTACTGAATTCCTATTTTTGAAATCCATGGCATCCCCCGACATTATGTCATAGTTACTATATGTAGTGGCAGAAGTCACACAGTGTCAACATGTAGTCTGTGTGTGGGCGCCCCTTGGGTTCGAACCAACAACCTCAAGGTGACAGCTGAGCTAAGCAGCTCAAACTGCCAGGCAATGGTGCCACTGAGCCATCCAGGCCCCTGGCAGATTGGTTGGTTGTAGCGTCTCCATTTGCCTCAGAATCTCAGCTGGCCACGGTACTGGTATGTGCCTTCTTTTTTTGTCGGGGTGAAACCTCTTCTTCATCGCTGGCAGATGTGTCAACCTCGGTTACATCTTCAGGCCAACTGTGCTTCTCTGCAATAGTAACAGGTACTGGTGGCTGAGCTGGAGCCCGAGTGCATCGTCCATGTATAATGTCAGCCTCGTTGACTTCATTCTGTGGAGGCATGAGTCCAAAATCACAAAAGATAATTTGAGAATAAAATTGTATGGATTAGTAATGCTGTACAGTTGTGAACAAACAAGTAAATATCTCAACCAATGTGTTCAAGTGTTTCAGTAGTACTAACTGAAGCTACTCTAATTGCAGCTTGCGCTAATAAATGGGCATTATGAGCAAAGCCACTAACAAGAGTTAGAAATGATGTCATACTAGCTGCAGATGCATACCGAAGTTTGTTTGGGCTTCTATTCTGGCTGTCCTCGCCAGTGTCACTGATTATATAACTAACCTGCTGGCCAGCAGTGAGAGTCTTTAGAAGACATTCCCAGTGATTACAATTATTGGTGACTGCCGTGTCTGAGTTCTGGAGACACTGGCATGTCTGCATGATGGTTTTCAAAACTGTTATATAATATTATATAATACAACCATCTGACAATGGCAACAATTTACACCAAAAGCCCTGGGCTTGCTGGGCTTTGGCCCTGGGCTTCAGGCTTCAGGGATCCAAGCCCGAGCCCAAGCCTTCCTAAGCTGTGATGTTAGGCTTGGCTTAGGCTCAGCTTTTGAGGGCTTGGCTTGGCTTGGCTTCAGGCTTGAGCTGAGCCCTGGCAAACACTACATCTTACATAGAGGAAGTACTCTGTACATGCATAATTAAATGGTCACTTACCTTCACTAACATATGTATTACACACCATATGCTATGTACAGCTTGTTGCATAGGGAGGGATCTTCCAGTGTTCCTGCATGGACCAATGTCATGTTTACACTTAACCAGTGTTCTGGTCCAGGTTGGAATGAACTGCAACATTCTAATGAAATCTACAGCATTTGACCATGGTCCTAAGATGAAAAAGTCACTTGAAAGAAAGAAACTTGAAGAGACTTGATTCCAGTACTGGTCAAATCGTTGAACTTGGGATGTCATCTCCTGGAGTTCTTTCAATATGGGATCCATGAGAGATTTCATATCCTTTCCCAGAGAAATAGAAGAGATGTTGCTGTTTGGGGATAAGATACAGTAGGCACAATAAACTGACTTATTTGAAAGAATATCAAGGCAATCATCTTGGCCATATTTTGACTGCATAAAGAGTGCCCAGACAAAAACAACATCCCTGAAACAAGCAACAGATTTTTGGGAAAGCAATCTTATGATCACCTTCCACCATGTGAGGATCAAAATTTAACACACAAGAAAGCTTGGGTAACTTGAGCTTAGTGACATTGCATTTTTCAGATGGTAAATATATTATTTGTTTTAAGAGAAACAAAACAGAAAAGGTTACAGGTGAAAGGAGATATTTTTCAGAAGGGAAAGTAGTTTTCCTGAAAGGAGGTGCCCAAGGAAATGTTTTCTTTTGCACACTATAAAGAAGAAAATTCTCTATTAGTTTTCCAACATACACAGCACCCAGTGGTCAGTATTCACAGTGAGAATGTCCTTGTAAAGCATTCCTTCTGACCTCACAAACTTGGAATATCAGAGTCAGTAGTTGTGTGTATTAGGATTGTCCTATAGGTCTGCAGTGCTCTGTGTGGGTTGTAGGCTTTTCCAGATATATCAGTCTCACCCCATACAGACATATATTCCTCATCACCATGCCTAAATCCATTTAATTCTGACTTACACAGGTATCTACTATTGTGATGAGCCTGCTGAAAGGGGAGTAACTCCACTTTCCATAATTGTTATCATCCCATTTCATTCCCAAGGCCTCCATTTTGAGCTGTACAAGTATATATCAAGTCCAGAAAGTTACCATGTCAGTAGTATTCATCCATTATTCATCCATTTACAGTGCATTTTTCCATTCCAAACCTACACCACTTCCTCCCACTTCTGTCCATTTGTTTTGTTCAAGCCACTTCATTTCCAAATCTTACACACATATATTTACCCAAACAAGCCCTTTGCACCTGCCAGTGCATGCCATGGGTATTCACAATTTCTCCCCCTGGAATAAGTATGTGTCATGAGCTTAGTACTGGGGTTTTGGGGCATAGTATGATGTTTACTTTACATAGGCTCAGCTTCAGGCCTGAGTGGAGCCCCAGCCAACACTATGTGTCTGTACATCCAGGATGTAATGGATGTGCTTTGTGCATGTGCTGACTTTGATGTGTGTCTGAATCCAATCATCTGGCCATGGATGTGTACTTACATCCACGCTTATTGGGAACAAGGAGCATTGATCATATAGTGGAGTTTATATAATGGTTTCTATAAGATGAAGGCCAATGGTATATGAGCAGTCCAAGTTCAGGGTGATGGCATAGTGCATTTGCCAATGTGAAACACTGAAAATAATAATAGACTTGACTGAACCCAGCAAATCTGGCTGGAGCTCAAGGTTGGACTTAATTTGCTACTTAATTTTCTACTTATTCCCACTTATTGCCAATTTGGCAGCAATTTAATAATAAGTAAACAAAATAAGTAAGAAATAAGTAGAAGCTTGAAACCCCCCACTTCAAAAAAAAGACAAATAAGTGACTTATTTTGATATTTCTCTGCCAAAATGACAATTAAGTGAGGAA
>QLOY01000386.1:0-15650 GCA_003313965.1 Megacollybia marginata | reverse complement strand
CAGACAGGGCGTGAGGGAGACATTCGCAAAAGGTTGTAGACAAACGGATGAAAACCAGACCAAGTGTCGGATACATCATACGCACATGCACCGCATTTAAACGTTGGCGTCTGCAGTGCTACGACGAAAGATAGCTCAACGGGTTGTTTTGTCAGATTCTCGAACTTCGATTGAGACGAGAAAATGGCGAGCATATGATGGTTTTGAGGTCGTGCTGGAGGACTTTGGGTTAATCTTTATAATACGTGCCAAATTGAAGGCCTTGCAATTCAAGTTGAATGCTGCTGATGGATGTCATTTCCGGATCGTCTTAAGAACTGAACCTTGCGGTGGAGCCAATAGACTGTGACACGCCAAAGCTGTTATTGTAACGAATGTTTGGCGGAGTCTCGATCTGGATAGAATGATAACAACGCTATCCCGCTTTGATGGTTCAGATCTCCAAAACAGGGATCGAGATTTTCCTCAATGCAGGAAGGTAGCCAAGCTACACGAGGCAAAAGCGAAAAGGCACTCCTTGAGAGCGCAGGTGGAATAGCATTGGCAACGTAGCAGAAAGGAAGGTGTGATCATGAGAAAACCGGCAAACACAACAAAACAATATGCCCGTCCTTTGTGCTCGTGCTCCCTGCGCCAACTGCACCGCCTTAAGAGCTGATTCAAACTTAATATAGCTTAATAGGTCAGAACGGAATGACAAGCCCGTAGAAAGCAGCTGGCTTGTAGCTTCTCAACTCGTTCTCTTTCTGCCGGATTCTGGACTAGTCGCTATTAGTATTAGTCGAACACCCATGATCTCCTTCGATCAGAAGTCTGATCAGTCTCGGGGCTCCTCATCCTCTCAATCCTAAAATCTGGCTGTCTGAACCACCGATAGCCAAACATTCTATTGTTCGTCTACTAGGCAAACGGAAACCAATTAGTTAGTGAATGTCTCCTTGGATATTCTTTTTACCATACCAAGTGTTACGGACTGTAGAACGCGCGCCAAATCTCAACCGCTCGTTCGGTGAAGCTCCCGGGCTATGTCCGCAGGCTGCACCAAGGGCCACCTCGTATATATACGGGTCAAATGCTGCTCTGGGCTCTTTGACTCTTTGACGGTATTCGCTGGTCAAGCTCCTGGTTTTGTGTTAACGTATCATTGCAGGTTTTTCCTTGTGTATGGCATTTTGTCGAATGGCTGATCCATTAACAAGATTTTGATATGCTGTTGGATGCTCGAGCTGTTTCTGAATCGTTGCTTTCAAATGCTACTAGGATCGGTCTTTAATCCGTCTGTGACTGATAAATCGATAACTGGCAGCAAGTACACTATCTGAGCGTGTTTGCGCGGATGAGCAATTGCAGCTTCTGTGGGATTCGAGTACGTCAATACCCCGGTACCCTGTCGTGAAGAATAAGTGGCAACGTACTCATGGTTACTCAGCGATTACCGAACGCGCAAGTATCTGTAAGTATGTGACGAAAGGAACTTTGAAAACAGCAGCGCCTAACACAATTTCGGATTCTATGTCGTTATTCTCACAAGATGAAGCATGTCACTGTCCTCTTTCTGTTTCAGTTTTGAATTGATATCGTATGGATGACTTGCCTTTCTTCGTTTCAGAGACTCTGGTCTCAAGCGGCGGCTATCACGGTCGGTGTGAAATGTTCTGGGGTTTGATCTATAGTGAAGATCATTCAAATTTCACTGGTCGCGCTGAACTGCTGTGCGTTCTGGCGAAGATCATCATACAGACACAGCCTGACCTCTGTGCAGTATCATGATCAGGCTGTATTCTCCCTCCTATCGCCCATCTGACTGATACATATGAACTGCTAGCGCTAAAGCCAATCGTTTCACATTGACAGGGCCCGGATTCCTGGTACTTCAGTAACGCCGATCAGTGCCTTTTGCTTTATAAGGTCATGGGATATAAAAACCTGGCCCACAGCTCTTATGACCTTCAGCTGGTCTCTCCCATCAACCCTCTCGTCTTTCGGTGCAGGTCACCTTTCACGAATCTTCAGTACTTTTTTTTTTGAATTCAGTTACACGTCATGTACAAATCCTCGATTACCCTTGCTCTCTCCCTTCTCTTTACGGGTCTTGCCACCGCCGCTCCAGTTGTGAAGTAGGTGATCGTTTTTGAATCGAGGAGGATGTTTATGTTTTTTCTGCTAGCCCATACAATGGTCTTGCGATTGTAGCCCGCCAGTACAGCGACTTGGACGTCTCCGACTATGAGAGGCGCGACCTCGTAGAACGTGGGGCAGTAGGTGACGTTGCCCTAGGAGTAGGCGCTGTTGCTGCTGGAACGACCTACGCTGCAGGTAAAGTGGTGGAAGGAGGTGTTCATCTGGCCGAAGACGCCGGCCGAGCTATCAAGAAAGCGTTCGACAGGCGACAGCTCGTAGAACGTGGGGCAGTAGGAGATGTTGCCTTAGGAGTAGGCGCAGTTGCTGCTGGAACGACCTATGCTGCAGGGAAGGTAGTGGAGGGAGGCGTCCATCTGGCCGAAGACGCCGGCCGAGCTATCAAGAAAGCGTTTGACAGGCGACAGCTCGTAGAACGTGGTGCAGTAGGTGACGTTGCCCTAGGAGTAGGCGCTGTTGCTGCTGGAACGACCTACGCTGCAGGTAAAGTGGTGGAAGGAGGTGTTCATCTGGCCGAAGACGCCGGCCGAGCTATCAAGAAAGCGTTCGACAGGCGCCAGCTTGTAGAACGTGGTGCAGTAGGAGACGTCGCCTTAGGAGTAGGCGCAGTTGCTGCTGGAACGACCTACGCTGCAGGAAAAGTAGTGGAGGGAGGTGTTCATTTGGCTGAAGACGCAGGCCGGGCTATCAAGAAGGCGTTCGACAGGCGCCAGCTTGTAGAACGTGGTGCAGTAGGAGACGTTGCCTTAGGAGTAGGCGCGGTTGCTGCTGGAGCGACCTACGCCGCGGGGGAGGTAGTGAAAGGAGGCGTTCATTTGGTTGAAGACGCAGGCCACGCTATCAAGAAGGCATTCGATTAGGCTTACTTTTCGTCCCTGTTTGTACGTTTCGAGTGTAATTCAATGCTGAAGTGACGAGTTGCGCTATTATAAAGATCTCATGACCCGCTAAAATGTAAGCCTACCTCTCTAATGTCCTATACCAACCTCTACCACGCAAACGTGTACTGTTAAACAAGGCCGAAGCTCGTGCAGACTAGGAACCGGAGTTTGAATCGAAAACTTAAGTGACGGAGCAATTACTGTTAGACGTCTAGAATGTTCACCGATGTCTGTGCTTGTAGAGCTTGGGCCCTAGCTTCGGTTGAGTAGTGAGTGGTATTAGGTACTTAAGATCTACATACGTTTATGCCTTCCCCGTGACTAGTCCCTTGTGCTCAGCTCGTATACGAAGGATATCAGGTCTCTGTAGGTTAGCTTGATTACATAAACTTCTGAAAATCGAGTCCTCTTGGTCGTAAAGATTAAGCACGGTATCAAACTCTGCCACTTGTCCTTCTTTCATCACCAAAACGCGGTCGTAGTAGGCTAACAGATGAAAATGAGAGAGATTCACAAAACACAACATGACGGTACTACTTACCGATAGTGTTCAGCCGATGAGCGATGCAAAGTAAAGTCGAAGAAACAAACTCCGTTTGGATCGTTTTCTGTAGTTTTGCATCAGTTTCAAGGTCGACGGCGCTCGTTGCTTCGTCCTGGTCGAAATCGGAATGAGGTAACAGGCATTGGAGTGTTAATTACCAGAACGATTACTTTGCTATTCTTGACTAGAGCTCTACTGAGAGCTAGAAGTTGTCGCTCTCCAGCGCTGAAATTCGAACCTTTACTGTTTTAGTATGATACTGGAATAAGAAGAAAAAGTGTACCTTCGTCGCCTACTGTTGCATCTAAACTGAATTTAGCTTCCGTCGCTGGCTCTGTGGAGCCGTCGCGGGGAAGAAGCCATGCTTTCTGAAGGACTGCGATAAGCTCCGCATCCGTACACGACTCTTGAGGATCGCTATATAACTGGTTAGTCGGGATTCAAAGAGTACGAAACGTCGCACAGATTCTGACGAAGTGTTCCTAGAAACAGACTTGTATCTTGAGGCACCAGCGCTAATCGTTCACGAAGAACGTCCAGACCCATAGTGGCGATATTGTGTCCATCGATCTCAATCTTCCCGCTTTCCAACTCGACCGTACTATATTGAACATTAGTAAAGTATCGGAAATCCACAGCGAGGTACAAACCGGAACAGTGCCTGGAGGAGAGATGTCTTGCCTGGGAAGACATCAGCTGTTTTCATCAGTTATTATGAGAGTTTACCAGCCCCAGTCCTCCCCACAATTCCGATCTACTAGGTGGTCAGCATCGACTCGTGCTCACTGCTTGTATATCCCACCTTCTCCCCTGGAAAGACCTCAAACGTGACGTCCTTCAGCACAAGCGGGAGTCCTTCTCTATACCGCAAGTTTACGTCGCTGAACTTGATAGTGCCTTTCTCTGGCCAGGAGGACGGAGGGTCGTTCGGAGTGCTCACTTCGCCTTCAGGTGGCAACTTGGTATACACCATAACACGTTCTGCTGCATTCATGCTCTGTTCGATCTGCGCAAATTGCGAAACCATCTCGGCTGAACCAAGTCAGGAACGACATCCGAAGTTGGTCCTATGACACTTACAGAAAAGCTGCGTAACTAGATAAAAAAAAGCTCAGCACAAATCCAAATCCCCAAAGCGGAAAAACATACTTGACAGAGAATACGAAAGAACGACACCAATCTTTGCAGGATTAACAGTATTCCTAAACCCGGCTGCAAAGAGCGCAATTCCTAGAATCAAAACATTTCCAAAAAGGTCTAGACGGACTCCAAGCCAGCGCTGGATGGAGATTGTCATATAATACGCTTGATTTTCTAAATCCAACCCATGATCTGCATCTCTTACTGCGCGATCGGTTTCCTGGTATGCACGGATTGTGGCGAGACCTGTTAATGTTTCTGTGGGATCTCTGTAAGAAAGAGGGGACGAAAGACTCGGAGATGTCTCACCTGAAAAGGAGCTATACAACGCGGAACGTAGAATCGAATCTAAACGCTTCGTTTCTACTGAGGTTCGTCTATAGTAGATCGAGGTGATACTGTACAAGATTGCCATGGGTGCGAATATAATCCCCAGGAGAGGGAAGGTATAAAAAACGAGACCGATCGTTCCGCAGACCGAACTTATCGAAATTGAAAACTGCCTGTCGTTAACGGAACGCACGCTCAAGGCAAGAAGAAAAACAAAACCTGCATAATCACCATCGAGAGCTCGTTATCGAGTGTATCCTGATCTTTAGAAAGACGAGAGAGGATACGTCCTGGGCGGAAGAACTTGAGCGGAATGATAGAACCGGGGGAAAACCGGACTCACCCATTGGTGTACGATCAAAGAAGGACATGGGTGATCTCAACACCCGTGTCAGTGCCGATTTGAACATTGTCAAAGCCGCCATTATACTCAGGAAGCTATCGACCAAAGTAAGCAGCCCGCCCCGAAAGCATCGATTCAACTCACGAAAAAACAACGCTGAGAAGGAACGAAAACACGCCGTTTGCAACGCCTAGCCATCCGTCACAAAGCAAACATAGAAAGCAACGGTACACACCGAGAGAAGCATAAACAGCCATATACTTGCCGTTTGTAAATCCTGGAATACTTTCTGCAGTCCAATACCCCAAAAAGAGGCTCACCGCCACTACAAACCCATCAGCCATCGGGAATAACCATGGAAAATATGGAGAACGGACCTTGAGACGACTGATAGAGAACGAGCAACACCAGAATCATCATCGCCCAAAAAAAGCTACTCCCCGCCGCTCGCAACCAATCACGGTATACAGTCCAAGTTACAGCACCCACGAATCGTTCTTCCTCATGCATCAAACCCATAGTTTTTTCGTCTGTTTTTGGGAGTGGTGCGGTGAGATCTGAGGGTTTGATTCCTTCCCCAACAACCTGTTGTTCCTCATCCTCGTTCTGTGTCTTTTCGAGGTTTCCGTGTTCGTCCATTAGACGGGGGAATATATCGCCTGTTTGCATTAACTCCTAAAAACTCCTTTGTTAAACAGTGGCGAGAGGAGGAGGGGGAGGGGAACGAACGGAGTATGTTCCACACTCTTTAACAACCCCTTCCTCCAAAACGTAGATAAAATCCGTTTTATCGAGGATATGAAGAGCATGGGTGACCAATACCCTCGTTCGACCTGCTAGAGGACCGGAGAGGAGACAGTTGGATACGATATCCCTCCCTACGTGAGCGTCTACAGCTGAGAGCGGATCGTCGAGGAGTATTATGGAGGCGTCGGAGTATGCTGCCCGTGCAAGAGATATTCTTGCCTAGCGGGGGAGATTAGTTGGCATTAAAAAAGAATGTATGAACGAGAAAGAAAACCTTTTGGCCACCACTAAGATTAACCCCCTTCTCCCCAATCTCAGTCTCCAACCCATGAGGAAGAAGATCAATATCACGTCCAAGGGAACACGCATTGATCACTTCATCCAATCGGTCAGAATCCTCTTCTGCACCGAAAACAACGTTCCCTCGAACACTTGTGTTCCGGATCCAAGGGATTTGAGAAACGTAGGCTATCCGTCCTCCGAATGAGATGGTTCCGTCTGTTAAGCGCATTTCGCCGATGAGAGCTTGAAGGAGGGAACTCTGCGAACGCGATTCGGTGTTAAAATTCGAATAGAGAGGGGGGATAGAAAGGATACCTTTCCACTTCCTACAGATCCGATAATAGCTACAAAAGATCCTTGAGGGATGGTAAGATGGAGGTTGGGGAGAGTGAAGGGTATTTCTTCGGCCTCCTTCTCCTTCTCGTCCTCATCCGCTTTTTCTAGCGATTGAGTGACGGGCAACACACCCCTCGCCTCCATCTTCTTCCTCTTCTTCGCCTCCTTCTTCTCCCTCTTCAACCGCTCCTTCTCCTCTCTCTTCCGGATCGCCTTCCTGATAGGATCTTCCTCGGCTGGACTCGAGTTTTCGACGGGTTTGCCGATTGTTTCCCATGTGAAAGATGCGTTTACGTTTATCGCTGTTTTCTCCTCTCCCTTTTCGTCTTGGTCGGGGTCGAGGAATTGGATAGAAGAGGAAACGAGTTCTTCGGCAGTGAGAAACTTTGTTATACGTCCGACTGCGACGATGGAGTCTGCGAGGAAGGAGAGGGTCAGAGGGAGGAGGATTAGTGGAGTTTGGATGATCTGTATGCTTGCTCAATATTGTACCGAAAGACGAGTGAGTAGGACGTACGTTGAAGAATTGAAGAGAGGTGAAGATCACTGCTACGCTGAGTTCGTGTTTGCTTAGAGAGTACGTTATCTACCCAATGTTGGTTAGAGAAAGAGAAACGAGGAAAAGACGGACAAAAGACATAATCGCAGCAATGGAAGGAAGCGCGATGAATAGACCTATCAACGCCGAAGCTGCCATCCTAACGCAACATAAGTAACAGAACCGGAAAACTCCAAAGAGACATACGAATACACCTTAACAGCTCTCAACTCCCTCTCCCTCATCCCCTCAATCCTGCGTATATAAAACGCTTCCCATCCATAGAGTTTGATTAGACGGATGCCTTGGAGAACTTCTGTGATGAGACGAACGCGGGAGTCGGTGATTTTGACGGCTTTGCCGCGTTGGGAGAACATCGTTTGGACGAGGATTGTTTGGATTGGGAGGCCGACGAATATTACCTGTCGGTGAGTTTTGCTGAGTGCATATGTTAGAGAGAAGAGAGGCGTACGCCTATCCCCACTAAAGTCGAATATCCCAACTACATATCAAAGTTAGTTGGGGTTTAAGAGGGGAAGGGACATACGGTGCTTATAAGAAGACCAAATCCGATGATGAGTTGGATTGGGGCTATCCACAGACTATCCAAATCAGAAATCCGTAAGGGGAAGGAAAAGGGAAATAACGCACTTGTGCGCAAGATGGGTAAGATAATCGAACCTCGTTGCATCTGCTGAGATAAGAGTTGTGATCTGTCCTACAGAGTGCTTGGTACGGGATTTTCCTGAGAGACGGAGGGATTTGCGGAATATGGAGCCGATTATGGATGAGCGCACCAGGAGGCCGTTGCGCATTCCGACTAGTAGAGAGGGATGAGGAGGGATAGAAGAGGAGAAGAGAACGTACTCTGCAATGCGTGGTTACCTAACTAGGGCGGGTTGGTTAGTTGAAATGAGAGGAAGAGGATGGTTACCAAACTAGACGTTTCTAAACACCCAAGTGAGCAAAAGAAAACAACGAGAGGAGAACGCACCCTGCATCGCAAACAACGCTATACCCAAACCGATTCCGTATCCTACACCTCTGGGTTGGGTGATGATTCCGGAGGCTTTTTGATCATCTGTTAGTCTGAACCAGACGTATGAATCGGTTAGCCAGGTTAGTAGGACCTTGTTAAGGAGAGGTGTTGTCGTTTTCAGTGTGTCTACGGATTGTTAACAAGTATTGAGGGAAGAGAGTGAGGGACCTGAGAAGAGCTGAAGAACGCCGGCTGTCCACCAAGGAACTATGAATGTTGCATGCAGAGCAGAGAAGAGTTTCGTTGGGGGAACGTCCTCCTCAGATTCAGTCTTGGTCTCATCCGCTTCTTTGGTCTTGATCTCGGTCTTTGGCGGCGGAAATGCATCCCGCAGATACGACGGTCGTTTATCGACTGGACAGCGTCGGTAAAAATTATTTTCGAGCTCAGTTGTGATGTACGCTGTTTTCGCATCCTCAGGCAGTTCCCAGAGGTCTATAGAGCAACTCGATAACGAGATATTTAACCGAGAAGAAGACGAACCATCCTTCTCCAACGGACGAGTGAATCCGACGTCAAGTAATGGAGATAGCCAAAAAAAGAATATTCGAGATATCCAGCTGCACTATAAGATTAATCTTAGGATTGACCCGTCGACTTACAAGGCATGCTCCTCAGGGACGACCTTTCCTCTACCAAACGCAGGAGGCGCTGGTGTAGGTCGGAAGGGGTTCCACATTGGTGCAAGACAGCTTCACAAGCCAACCTAGACTTAAGTAGATCTGAGTCTGATTGATGATTAACAGCTATCCAATCTTCGAATTGTGCTGCGCATCGGCCTATACGTGGACGTGTCTGCACGGCGCGATGCTGTGCACGTGGTATTACTGGTAACCGGGTGTTTCCGAAAATCGGTGACTCGAGTCACGACGCGACGTGTTTTCACAAGTACGTGTCTGTGAATTCGTATACGTGGCATCGAGCACTTTGCGAACGTCGTGAAAGCATGACTCGAGCTCTTGCTGGACTAGGTACATCTTTCCCATGTTTTTGACAGCCTGACTCGAAGATGTAGCCGGGGCGTCCCATTTCGGCACCGACTGGTAAAGATCTCCTGGCTCTTCGCAACACTGTTCACAGAAACCAAGGGTCCTCATAAACAGTATGCGAGGGTACACTGCGACGTCAGATTTTATCACGAAGTCTGTAAAAGAGCAACATCTATCCTCCTAAATTCGAAACTTGGATGCAACTTGAAATTTAGCTAACGACCAGTCAGTTACGCTATCTACGGAGATCTACGGTCACCTTCATTGATAGTCACACTCAACAAGGAGTCAAAATGGCCCTGGCTCCTTGTTAAGTGACACAACCCACCAAGTACGTAGTCTGAGCCCGATTTTCCTCTCACTTTTGATTTCATTCTCGTCTTATTTCACTTGTCGCAAATGCGAAAGGAAAACCAAACAAGCGGGTTGTGCAAAAACTTGAAGGACCTCGACTTTGTTTGAGACAAGTTAAACCATCAGGTCCCTCACGTGCGCATTATCATCGTTTCGACCTTCCTCACTCTTCATGGAACACCAATATGATATCTACACCTCGGAGCCGCTTCGAAGACTTCGATATATGAATCTCTTTCCGAGATCACGCTCCAACGACTATTTCGACAAAACAGAACGTCTCGGACTGAACGGGCTGCTGTCTGAGGCCGAGAGAGAGCTTTTCCAGTTTCAAAGCGTCATCAACAAGGTTCCAAGGCTGTCTTTGCTAGTCTCAAGGGAACGAGACGATCTAGTACGCCACATTGGATTAGCAAATTCTCTCACCGCTCCTATACGTCAACTTCCTCTAGAGATCCTCCACGAGATATTCCGCGAATGTGCCACTGGCACAGAGATTCATTGCGCCGAGTGTACCCGCATTCCAGGCCTTGTATTGGCCCACGTTTGCAGTTACTGGCGATCTGCCGCCTTCTCAACACCAGAATTATGGACACAGATCCGTATCGTATCTTCGAGTTCTGGCTATCATGAATATCCCGGCCACACCAAGTTGGTAGAAGATATTCTATCCCATTCACTCAATCGTTCGCTCCACATTTGCATCGTCGCCCAGATCCGTCCAGCCGGACCTGCTCCGATACTTCATCCTGCAGTGTCCTTACTCTTCACACAAGCGGCTCGATGGGAAACCTTTGAACTTGTTTGTGGAAATCTGCACACCGGTTCCACAATGAATATTGTAGATGAGTTAACCCCCCTTCGAGGAAAGCTAACATCATTGAGAGTCTTTCATTGCTCCGAACCCGGACTCGGAACTGAATATAGCTCTCTACTTGGAAATGCTCTGAGTTTACGCTCCCTCACTCTCTCACGTTTCAAGTACTCCCACTCACTTTCATGGAACCAGATAACCAACTTCACTGTTACGAGGTCTCAGAACTCGGAGATTCTACAAGCGCTAGATCGCATGACGAATCTGAACAAGCTCAACGTCTACATGCCGATTTTCATCTGGTCTTCTGATCGAAATCTAAGCATTGCGCCCATTTTTAACCGCAGTCTCACACACCTTCACATGCGGACTGATTCCATTTCTGCGCATCGTCTAGTGGAGAACCTACTCGATAAATTCACTCTTCCTAATCTCCGTTCTCTGGAAATGAGCTGTGAGGAAGCCGATAGGTTCAAAAAGCCTCGACTTTCTGGACTGCCCTCTCTCGCATCTTTCATGCAGAGATCTACTCCACCACTCCTACGCCTTTCCCTAACTCGTATTTGGATATCAACGGAGGGTCTACTGAACGTACTGAAGAGTGCTCCAACTCTTCAAAGCCTACAGATCGTAGGACCTAGTCACACCCCCATCCCATCCACTTCCATGTTCACGCTCGAGTTCTTCCAAAATCTCCATGTCTGTAAGACTCAGATGCCGCTCGTTCCAAAGCTTTCGTTGTTGGAGATAGAAGCGGAAACACTTTCTATTGATTTACAGGAAGAATTCATCAAGGTGATACAGTGCCGCGACCGAACATCCGGCTTGCGGAACGACGTTGAGCGCATCAATTCGATCGGGTTGAAAGTCCAAACGGGGGAAATTGGTGACAAGATTGTCGAATCGCTCATGGAGTTTAGAACACTCGGCTTTCTTGTTTCGGCTGAGAGCAGAGATCACGGTGATATCATAGCGCGTAAATTGGAACAGAGTTCAGGTAGTATCTAGGCCAACATGATACGTAGCAATACCGTTAATAGCTGACTGCAAAATGTTTTAGTACATTATAGCGCG
The DNA here is from genome assembly GCA_003313965.1 of Megacollybia marginata. Taxonomy (NCBI): domain Eukaryota; kingdom Fungi; phylum Basidiomycota; class Agaricomycetes; order Agaricales; family Porotheleaceae; genus Megacollybia; species Megacollybia marginata. Next base: position 4,100 of record QLOY01000386.1, on the reverse strand, counting down.
AAATGGATACTCGAACCCAATTCAATATGAGGGATTTGGATAACTTGAATGACTCATCCACCTCTCCAAAAGGCAATCTGTGGGAAGAAGCGGGAGAACGCCAGATGCTGTAGTCATCGAATTGGGTCATTTGATTGATCACAGTTGGCTTGATAAGCAAAAATATGAGCAACGGCCGCTGGATGAGGTGTTGATATAAAGTGTCTGGTTTACCTTTGAAATTCCCATTCGAGATGACTGGAACAATCCTCCTAACTGGTGGGACAGGCAAAACCGGCAGTCGCATCGCCCATAAACTGACGAGTCGTAGCATCCCTGTTCTCCTCACCTCTCGTAAAGGCCAGTCGGGGGTCCCTGCCGGAGAACCCATCAAAGCAGTGTCCTTTGATTGGTTTGACGACAAGACCTATATCAATCCTTTCAACGAGGATGAAAACATCGATGCTGTTTACCTTGTCCTCCCACCCGTGATTCCTGGACGCGATCTAGCACAAGTGGTTGAAAATTTTATTGATTTCGCAAAGACAAAAGGAGTGAAGAAGTTTCTTCTTCTGAGTTCGGTAAACTCTGAGAAGGGTGCTCCGACTCCTCATGGACAGCTTCATGCGTTTCTTGACGCAAGTGGTCTTGACTATGCTGTACTTCGGCCGACATGGTTCTTCAGTAAGTTTTTGAGATTCAATTTGTGCAATACATATACTTATTCAAATGATAGGTAACTTCCTCCAGTCGGAGTCAATCAGGGAGAAAGATGAGATAATTTCAGCAGCAGCTCAAGGCAAGACGGGGTTCATATCTGAAGATGATATTGCGGATATCGCTGTGGAATTCCTTACTGCTTCCGAGTTGGGTAACGTGGAACGCATCCTCCTCGGTCCAGAATTACTGTCCTATCAAGATGTATGTGATTTCCCACTCGTATTAAGGAACAGGTGATATGGTTTCCATAGATTGCAGATCAACTTTCTCAAGTCCTTGGTCATAAAATCATTTACCGAAATGTTTCTCTCGAGGAACGTCAAGGCGATTACGTGAAGCGTGGGGTGCCACAGAGGCTCGCGCAGGCATTGGCATCCAAAGAAGCAAATTTTGTGGCTGCTGGCGGAGAAGCGGAGAGGGTTAACAGTCCCAATGCAATCTTGGGAAAGACATGGTTTATAGACTTTGCCGAGAAAAACAAAGCCGTATGACAGAAATAGAGGTACAGTAATCTAGCTTTCTGTCTGTTCTAATAGGCCATCTTTAGGCCATCTTGAGGCCATCCTGTAATTTTTGAGTCACTCAAAATTCAAATCTGCCGAGTCTAAGTTCTTGATCATAAAATTGTATACTGAATCCAAGTTGTGTCTCTCGAGGAACGTCAAGCAGACATGAATTGAACGTGGTACCTGAGGCTCGCGCAGAAGTCAGCATCTATAGAAGCAAATTTGTCTAGCCTTCTATCTGTTCTAACAGGCCGTCCTGTATTTGAGTCACTCTGAACTCAAATCTTTAACTGCCGAATCTAAGTTCTTGATCGTAATCGTATACTGAATTGTTTCTCTCGAGGAATGTCAAGCATGAAACTGAAGCGTGGGTACCTGATGGTCAGCATCCATAGAAGCAAAATTTGTGTCTGCTGGAAAAGAAACGGAGAGGGTGAAAAGTCCTGATGTTATCTTGGGAAGGACTCGGTTCATAGATTTTGCGGAAGAAAATAAGGGATAAGACCAGTCACTCCCTCCCGCCAAGTACTAATACCAAGCCCCCGACCTGTTGCTATCCTTTCTTGTTTGTCGGCAGTACATTTGAGCAGTGTAAAGTTCGAGGTAATGTCTCGACAGACTCGTTGAGACTATACAATGACCAGATCCAAAGTCCGTACGATCAGTACTACTAATCCAAAGCTTCGCTATCATTGTTTTTCCTTCTTCTGTTGCTTCGAATACTCCCAATACATATCGTGCCGAAACGGAACAAGAAGTTCCAAAGCCGCGCAAGTCTTGGTAGCACCCACAAGTTTCTCCTTCTCTGTCTGACATTGTAAAAGAAGATCCCACGCCACTTCATCATGTAACTGCTTCCCAAGTCCTTGATTCAACAGCTTGCGTAGAGTTTTCTCTGTGCACTGGTCAATGGACTCACCCCGTCCGCTACCAGCTAGAAAACATTTCCTGAGGACTTCACTTTCATCTGACTGTGCGAGAGTTTGTCAGACTGGCCCTTCAAGGAGACAGTGTACAACGTACCGTGCCTACGAATCCAGTGTGTCTTTTTACCAGGTCAGCCATCATCTAGCAAGATTCTTGTCAGAATTTCCTAAATCGGGTCAGGCGCACTTACGCTGCCACCATCACGTTTGAACAGGGCGACAGAGTCAGGACCCTCCATTCTAAAACCTGCGTCAGATCATCGGCTGGGACGAGACAGGACATACAGGGGGAGAGCATAAGTGTGGGAGATTGTGAGCGCGACGAGAGCGAGAGAGAAGGAGAGTCGCATGATAATGTCTCGATGTGAACGTGTCCAGCACGATGTGGATTTGGACCTTGCAAGGGGTTTTTATACGAGTCTGAGGAAATCGGCCCGCGTCTCCTAAACACGGATTAAAAAATGATTTAATAGGATTGCAGTTTCGTCGCAGCCGAATCGTCGGTGATCACAAAACTACCGTAAATGTAAATAGCCCCGAATTGGACTCGGAATGATCCGGACGGGACTAGTTCCCATAATAGAGGCTATATTATCTAAAACATTTTTCAGCAATGTTAGACATGCACTAGAGCACCTACTACTTACATGCTTTACTATGCCCTCTATGCCAGCATCCGGCAGCCTTGGTCCTTGAGTCTTGCAGTATGGGAAAGTTTCGGCTATTCTCGGGGGGCGGTATTCTTGTGATGATCGATACCCTAGCAACACGACCGGCGACCTACCGAACTTGTCGGTTCAGTTACATCAGAAAATCAGAAAGGGTGACATCGATGACAGCTCCGTGAGCATGCCGAGAGGACAAGGTGAAGAATGAACGAAAAGCCTGAAAAGACAATCATGTAGTAGAATGTTAGGTAGAGTCGATTCTGCCCTATTCTGCCCCGCCTCATGGTTTTTTGACCAGTCCATGCTCGGTTACACCCGGAGCTATCACCCTTATAGATGTACGTACGCGTACATTAGGCTCTTATGACTCAGATCTCTCGTAATGAGTCACTCCAAAGCACCTCATACGCTCTCATAGGCTCTCATGCTCCGTCACTGTAGGGTACCTGAGCCGTAAAATGGTGGAAAATTTGTAGGTTTTTTTTTATGATCCGAAATGAGGGTTCGCCCTGACGTAGCCTGACGTAACATTTAATTCTCTGCCACTCAGTCGGTTTGGAATACATTTGAGGCCGCAGACAGGCAAATACAAGCATTATAGTTGAAAAGTCGAATAAGTAAACTGAGAGCCGGAAGAAAACGATGGAAACAATAGCCCAGTATTTATGATTTTTGTCTGTCCTTACAAACCTGCAAAGGTCATCGCCTCCAGCAAAGCAATTTTTTTAAGAACGTTGAATTGAATAGAGTTGATTCAATAACAATAAGTTACGACAGGCTCGCAGCCCGGTTGTCCTAGCTGCAAATTGAAATGGTGAAACGCAGTCAATCTAGAAACATGACAGAGATGGTAAGCCCGACGGCGGTGAGCATTAATGATCGGTGAGCGCTAGATCAGCGTGTCACTACTGTATGCACCACTCAGAGAGTGTCTTTCAAGTTGTCTGCAAGAGAACATACTTGTCCTTGGAAGAATGATATATTGATAAAGCCAAGTAATGGTTGCATGGTATACACGGCAAGGAACCTTGTTATGTACCATCCGCGGGTCAGAAAATTTGACGGCGGTTAGTTTTACGCGCCGCTCCACTACATAGAGTACTCAGGATCTGTTAATTGACACGATAGAAACGGAGTTGCCTGAAATTCATCAGTGAAACGGGAACCACTTTAAAGTGCTTGAAAGCGCTTAGTAGTGCCTTTAGTGGCCTTTAGCGACTACCCGGGTTTCCTGATGTTGTTTCAATTTGCCACTGCGGCGCCGCTTGAGAGGTCAACCATACATCTGAGTATCGACTTAG
>QLOY01000385.1:0-70581 GCA_003313965.1 Megacollybia marginata | reverse complement strand
GGCTCAGCTCAGCTTCAAACGGCTCGGCTCGGCCGGCTTGGCGGCTTGAGCCGAGCCTACAACATCACTAATTTTCATCAACAAGCCACTAGCTTACAAACATCAGGAAAAAGGTGACCAAAGTCTCCAGTGTCCCCAGTGTCCTCAAAGTGTCAGGACTGGGGACACCAGGGCCTTAGTCACTTTTTTCCCTGATGAAGATCCTTCGGAACGGAAACTCAGGTGATGTCTTCAGCTACGCGGGTTCATCCAGCATGCTGTTGAAAAAAAATAGACTAAGCGCTGATGCGTGATGTACATAGCATGATATTACGGTGATTCCCGTTATCATCGGTCGTCCTGAATCAGAGATCTATAGATACCACATCTCCTTTCGCATTATGTACTACATAGTCGACCACTGGCTTACTTGGCCTCTCTTACGCTCTGTTAGCTTCAATATTCCTTATATATCCAACATTACATGGAATGATGTGGATCTTATAGCCATTCAGAGTAAACCAGAGGTTGGATCTAATCGACGGGAAGCGGCAGAGATACTAGTTCAACTCCGAGTCTTGTTCAAATCCGATGACTCCGAGTCGGTCTCTGACTTCAATACCAAGACTCGGTATCGATATTTTAGGGGTGGTGGGCCCTGCCCTAGTTGTTTTCCGGGACTAGAGTCACCAGGCTACTAGCACCATAGCAACAGACATGGGAGGAGTCATCGATCCAGAGAGCAAGAAAGGTAACAGTCAAAGACTCAACAGGCACAAACTGGCCATTCAGGAACGCTCAGTGGAGGAGACAAGGTAAACAGGTACGTTACCCTGGGCATTAATGTGGTCCTTGTTAACATTACAAATAAAATAGCCCCAGGCTGTCGCCACCAGCCTTAATAGGGAGCGACACAGCCTTTTACTCAGGGTAGCCGCAGCCGCAGTCAGACAAGCGTCCATCAACCGTTACACCGTAAATGAGATCATCAGCTCCTCATCGTAGTGTCCCATTCATCAATATCATTTGTCAGCCCTCCTTTAGGCATATGCATGGGGCCATTGGGGTTCTGTGAAGGTTGAGTTGGTCCATCTTGCCAAATAGACTATCAGACTTACGCCGATACCACCAAGTTCTATGCTTTCTAACCGATGGTCTACAGCACGAGGCGGAGAAGCAAAGGCCATCTTAGGCCGACCGGGGCTCACGCTAGCATTCCAAGAAGAACTACCAATGTGGGAGTCATTTCCTGCATGCGATATAGTTATACGACTGTTTAATACCACGAGAAGAGTGTTGGAATATAGTTTTGCCAGTAATAGCGCAGGTGTGATATGGTAGTCGGTGTTTGAAGCTGCGAGGAACAAAATGAGATCGATAACTGCTATTGTTGCTGTTAATGCGCCGGTTTCCACCGTTAGACGAATGAGTTTGTTGACAAGGTCGTGGGTTTTTTTGAAACTGGTGTCAAATCGAGTAAGCTGGAGAATCCCTGTCATTGAGGTATTCCGAGTCTGCTATTACGGAGTTACTCACGGCGAAGGTCATCGATAGGGCGATAAGGATGTCACAAGAAGTACTTCCAGCGAGCCAGACCTATACAACAGTTCATCACAACATTCAACAGCGTTTTAAGGGTGACTTACAGCGGTAGCGGCGAATGTTCCTGTCTGCAACTTGGACAAATTGTTAATTTTGTGTGCCTGAACTCCTGTAGCGATAGCGGCTGAGCCTTGCATCAATGCGATCTATAGTAATGTGTGACCTTCAATCCGCAAGCTGGCGAAAAAGTGCTCACCGCAACAATAAGACATGGCATGATTGGGAACTTGGTTTTCCAAAGGACGCTGATCTGAAAGGCATAGTACATCTGGACAGTGGCGCTAACTAATATGACTGGGTCAGATTCACAAAGACTCGAAGAGAATTACTAACCGATACCACTGAGAACCGGGATTCCCAGCCATAAGAGGTGGACGTCTAAAAGTGCGTTCACAGATCCGAAGCCTGCTGCATAAGTAACGAATGCATCATGAGCCACAATCGCAGTTTGCAAGGTTTCGAGCGCATAGACAGTGAAGACAAGGGCCTTGCGTGATATCTTGTCTTTGGGAAACGCCTGAGTGTACATATCTATCTCGCGGCTTAATAATCAGACATCGGAAGGGAAAGAAGTACTGACAGACTTGTACAGAGAGAACACCGTAGAGACCCCAATTGAAAAGGTATCCCAAAAGCTGCAGAGAGTCATGTCGGTCTTCCAATGCACAAAACTAAGCATACCAAGGGGCCAGCGCTGGGGGCGCATTTACGTTCACCTCGTAACACTGGGACGTATGACTTACCTTGCAGTAACGTTTGGAGGAGTGCTAGCAGGCTCAGCGGACATGGCTCTAGATTGGCGGCTGCGATGTCAAAAGAAAACCGGGGTGCCGCTTAGTATTGGGGCTATGAACTTATAAAGGTTACAAATGCTTATGTCCGCACGGGCGACCCGGGGATTACGTTGGGCTAAACTGATCGGGCTGTTTCTACCCAAATGGTCTTCATCACTAAGCTTCTTAGAATGATCCGTGGCGACGGAATGATCAAAAGCCCGATCCGGCGGGTGGGTGGATCTAGCGCCGTTCCGGGAGTTTCGAATTCGGCGTTATATTGGGAGCTTGACATTCAAAGTAGAGTCTGCTGATCAGCGTTTGTCATTCTGAACATGTGTCACCTTAGGGTCGCGGGCAACCGTCAGATTTTCCGATGCATATTTAGTCTCACTAGCGCTCACTAGCAGTATGGGCGCTAGCGCAAGAAAACCGCAAATACTCCTCGATTGAACCAACATATCGACGCATTGGAAATGCTTGTAAGCCTACCCACGATATTCTTGCCTCAATCAGCAGGAAAGTCATATTACACTAAGGGGACCATCTGCTGAGATCACGGTGGAGTAGTGGGTCCGGCATCTCCCGGAGCATATATAGGTCATCACGTGTTGTAGCGTAGGTTTCTTCAGGTTCATCCAGAGCGCTCGCCTCATTCCGTGCCCCGTCGGCCACTCCAACGGCGCAAATCATCATGATAGTCACCAAGAGCAATCAAGACGCGTATGGACACTCCATCTAGTTTCACGCCCTGGCCGCGTTTTGGCCGAATTTATTGATGCCGAACACTTTTTGATGATTGCAACCTAGTCTTGTTGCACGTATACTTGAGCCCAACCTTGACTTTCGTCTCAACTGATGAAGGGCGAATTCGAAGCTTCATCGCACACATGGTCCTTCCTATTTGATTGCTGGTTCCATCTGTCACATCATATGCATCACGTAGTGTCTCGCATGATTTACATCTACTGATCGGTAGCCGTGTCCAACTATCAGTGGTCAAACTACGTCTGATAGACCTGAGAGCATTGATAGCGAAGCACTTTGTTGCTGATGGAGACGTCTCGCAAATCCTGGCCAGGCTCAGTTGAAAACCTGATTCTTCTCCTTCTCCCGAGCTTTGATACTGATAGCAATATACAGTCGTCGTAGCAATATACAGTCGTCGTGGCAATCTGGGCTAGGAACTACTTATATTGAGGGAGAGTCCCCGAGTTAGAGTTGAAAGCCGGGTTCTTTTGCTTCCATGGCTGATCGACTCGGAATCTAGACCTCATGCGTGAGCAAAGATAGCCATTGATCAGCACTTGTTTCCAGGAAATCTCTCACGTAGTGTCGAGGCCATCAAAATAGACCATAAAAATAGACGATCTCTCTGGCTGGGCCAGACGGGAGTGTTCTTTAGATCCTCGGAATAGAGGATTATGCATTGCCCATTACTGAGTTCTCGGCCCGTAGCTTGCTATATAAGTTCGAGGCATCTTAGATGAGAAAAAGCTCCGATGCCGCTGGTAACTGTTACAGAGTTTACCGATACACACTTTGACTATGTTATCGTTGGCGGAGGAACCTCAGGATTAACTGTGGCTGCTAGGTGCGTACCCTTGTGACTCAATGTTCACGATAAAGTCTTAAGATTTTTATAGGCTCTCTGAGAACCCTGACATCGTGGTGGGTGTCATTGAAGCTGGTGAACATTGCATTGATGTACCAGAAATCGACATTCCTGGTATGCATGATCATTTTAAAGTTTACAACATGATGTACCTCTCATAGCGATGATGGGCAGGACGATTGCCAATCCTGCATACGATTGGACTTTCTTTTCATCACCACAGCCCCATGTGGGAGATAGGAAGACCTTACAACCTCGAGGAAAGGGTCTTGGTGGATCCTCTATCGTAAGATAACATAACCGTATCTCTTCTGATGTGCCGCTCATGCCGAGTCATGCGTAGATCAACTTTATGGGGATGACTCGACCATCAAAAGCGGAATGTGATGCAATTGAGCGCCTCCAAAATCCTGGATGGAACTGGGAATCGCTGTTGAATTACATGAAAAAAGTAAGCATACATCTTCTTACATTCTCGAAGTCGACTTCCTTTAGGCTGAAAACACTCATCCTGGCACTTACTCTATTAAAGATGCGGAGACATATGCACTTCAGCCTGAATTGTCTTTTCACGGGGCAGATGGTTGGTTTACTTTGGATTGTTCACATCCTTTATGCATATTAATTTCAGGACCGTTGACGAAGTCTCTACCTCAATATTTGTCTGAGACACAGCCGCTATTATTTGATGCCGCTCATAATTTAGGTATCTCGAGGAACTCAGAAACGGTATGATCTTAACTCGATGACATTCAGTAGTCACTCAGAGAGCTGATTAGGGTAATGGGATCACAGTCGGAGCAACAACTGCCTTCTGCTCAATCGACCCTGCGACTGGAAAGAGGACATACGCTGCATCAGCCTACTTTGAGCCAAATGCTCATCGTCCTAACCTCAAAGTATTGACTTTAACTCAAGTCACCAAAGTGAGTCGACTTCTTTTTCGAACTTTCCCGATACCTAAGATGGCAGATGGTGCTTGAGCCAGATAGGAACTCTGGCTTGAAGCGAGTTGTGGCGTTGGAGCTTCATCATGATGGGTCAACACTCAAGTTCAATCGCTTCAACAACGTCATCCTATCTGCAGGTGAGTATCCACAGAACGAAAAGAAATTCCGATACAAAGTACATCAGGTTCCTTCCAAACGCCACAGCTTTTGGAGCTCTCTGGTGTGGGCGATGAAGCTAGACTCTCCGGTCTTGGAATCGACGTGACGGTAAATCTTCCAGGTGTCGGTGAAAACTTGCGTGAGTCTTTCTGCATGACTGTGAACACCCTCTCATTTGGTAGAGGACCATGTTTTCGTACCAACTATTGTCAAAATAGACTCAAGCTTTGAGACAATGGACGTGCTTCTTGAGCCTGAAGGATTGAAAAAGCACGAAAAACTCTAGTTGGTATTTCTGACTATATCGAGCCATCATACTCATTACTTAGCAGTGAATCACATGGTGGATTGCTTGCTACCTGTCCGGCACGATGCTTCCTCTTTACCCCCGCCAAAACGTTTGGTTCAGAAGAAGACGTCCAGGCTTGGAAGCAACAGCTGGAACATGCCAAATCCACTATTCCAAATCATCTGCACCCTAGCGTCAGGGAAGGGATACGAAAGCAATATGAGATACTGAGCGATTGGTTGGTTGACGATACACAGGTCCAGGGAGAGTACGTTCCACCTGAGTCTTTGTTTTGTTATATAATCACCGGCTTTTCTCTAGGATACTGAACTATAATGGTCACTTCCCAGTTCCCCACCCGTTGCCAGTCAAAGGAAATCGCTATGTATCCCTGTTTGCAGCTTTAATGCATCCGCTTTCACGCGGATCCGTCCATATTTCCTCCGCAGATCCATTATCACCTCCAACGATTGATCCCAACTACTTTGGAGTTGAAACAGATCTCGACATTCTTGTCAACATCTTGAAGTTCACGCTCAAATTATACCAAACTCAACCGCTCAGCCATATCGTGAAAGGTCGCGTATTACCAGACCCCGAGTCGGTTGATATCAAAGATGAAAACGCACTGAGGGAATACATCAAGGCGACTGTGAGTGACGTGCCAACCAATATCTGTATTGATGATACAACCACCTAGGTTGGATGTGTTTTCCATCCGGTTGGAACTGCATCTATGCTTCCTCGAGAATGGGGAGGTGTAGTAGACTCTGATTTGCGGGTCTACGGTACTTCAAACCTGCGTGTGGTAGGTTGACCTCTCCACCGTATTGCTTTGAGCTAAAAATGACAAGGTTGATGCTTCCGTTCTTCCAATTGTATGTTCGAAACACCATATTGTATTAGCTGAACAACATCTTCATAGGAGGCCGCAACCCACATTCAATCCTTAGTATATGCAATTGGCGAAAAGGTCATTCAGTCTTCGCTACTAAGTGCATTAACTGATTACGTGTAGGCTGCGGATATTATCAAAGCAAGTGATAAGTAAGCTGGAATGCAGCAAGACAGGATGATATGTGGGATTAGTTGATTTATCCCTATCAAGTGCAATGAATATGTTTTGTACAGTAATAACAAAAATCTCATGGCCGAATTTTCTCCCTGCGGTCAACATGTAGCTTGCTCTTTGTAAACGAAATTAGAGGACAAACTCGATAAGCAGCTACCTGCGTGAGATGATGTGTCGTGTAACCCCTTCGAGCTGGATAATAAGAACTTGAAAATCTTGAAAACGTTCATAATCCCGCGATCCCAAACAAAACTTATTTGATCTCACGGAAGAATCACAGTCAAGGGACCAAAATAACTTCACTCGGGCCCAGAATACATCAAGTACAAAACTTCGACAAAATCCAAGCAAGGCACTGATAATATTGATCTGCTCATCATCCTTCAATCAAGCTTCTTGAAGCTGAGAACATTGAGAACTTGAACACAAACAGAAGCTTCATGAGTGCTGAAAGCCAGATCCTGGCAAGCAGTATCGCTGTCTGTCAAGAGTTTAGCCCGTCATAAACATTAATGAAGAAAACTCACAGTAACCATAGTCTTCATCGACGCCATCAGTGAAGAACTGGATCGAGTGAGTGTTGTCGATAGGAACACCTATAATCAAAGTCACCATTGTCATTGTCAGTCATCGGGAGGGTGTTATCACTCACAACCTCCAGTATGCAAACCAATGGTAGAGGACTGAGCTCCACTGCAATCAGCGTTGCTCCAAAGGATAGCCTCAGCTTTCTGTGCCTCCAGAGGGCTGGCGGACACAGCGATGAAGGCAATCGCAGCAGTAATCAATGCTTTGAAGAAGAACATTATAGAAGTTTAGAAGAACACTTGAATAACTGTTCTGAAGAACCCAGACAGAAAGTCGAACCTTTTATAGCATCTAGTTAGAGGTTCTCTCTGGGACCTTGAGCACCCAATTCAATTGAAAAAGACGGATATCCGGGTCGATAGAACGAGGTATATGTATTTCAAAAGATAGCGGGTCTACTGACACACTAATAAGTTCGGCTTGGCAGAGGATTTCAAATCCGACTCGGACAATATACTGACATGTCCGCGTTTTCAGGCTTTTTCTTTTCCAAAGTTCGAGTCTTTTTTGCAAGTGACAATTGAGCACATAATTGAGTACATATCATCGATTATAGACATCAAGGATTGATGTCGTCGGTATAAACAGTAGAGTCTTAGAGCACTCTGTTTTGATGCAGACGAAAGTTAGGCTTCTTCAATGCAGTGGGCGCTCCACCTTAATTACTTAATATACTATGTCTCGTCGGATCTGCGAAGCGGTTGAATTCATGCTTACTATAATATGGCCAGACCGATACAGCAGTCTTTCAAACAGCGGTGCCTATTAGTAACGGTATGACCGGCATCGCTTATATTAAGATGGTCATCCGACCTGTGTACGTCACTCATCTTCGAGGCAGCAAGACGGAGATTAATACCCTTCCTTCACTATCATGAGTCTCTCGTATCATCGACTTCCATAAAGAACGACCGACAATCACCCAACTCTAATGCACGACAAGGGTTGATTCTCATCGAGTCATTCCGGGTGCCATATAGCTAAGAATTGCGGGAGCTATTAGTCTCGGCCAACGGTTCAATTCTGAACAACTCCAGGGCCTTCGAACTCCTTTTACCTTCCCAAGGCAATTCTGAGTCAAGGCGTTAGTCGTGTGAAGCGATTCGGAGTCAAGACGTTGGATGAACAGTAGATCCGATCACGGCGCCGAACCACTGTCAATGAAAAGGACATAGCATGCCGTTTTGGGATTCAAGACAGGTACATAGCTAGCAAGCACGCAATGATCCGATATCAGGCTGGAGCGTCTCGAATTGTCACAAACTGAATATACAAACCCCACCGTATTGCTTTGAGCTAAAAATGACAAGGTTGATGCCTCCGTTCTTCCAAGTTCTTCCAATTGTACGTTTGAAGGACCATATTGTACCAGCCTCCCAGGAGGTAGCAACCCACATTGAATGCTTAGCATGTGCGATTGGCAAAAAGGCCATTCAGTCCTCGCTAATAAATGCATTAACTGATTACATGTAGGCTGCAGATCTTATCAAAGCAAGTGATAAGAAGCTGCAAGACAGGATGATATGTGGGATTAGTTGATTTATCCCTATCAAGTAGCAATGTATATGTTTTGTACAGTAATAACAAATTTTCTGCCTGCGGTCAACAGTGCATCTTGTGCTTCGTGAACGGAGGCAATTCTTTGAACGGAATGAGAAGACAAACTCAATTAGCAGCTGCCTGCGTGAGTCTTAGACCCCAAAGATGATGTATCGTGTAACCCCTTGAGCTGGATACTAAGAAAGAAAGAACTTGCAAATCTTGAAAACGTGCATAATCCTGTGATTCCGAACGAACAAAACTCAATTTCATCTCACGGAAGAATCACAGTCAAGGGACCAAAGTAACTTCACTCAGGCCCAGAATACATCAAGTACAAAACTTCGACAAAATCTAAGCAGGGCACTAATAATATTGATCTGCTCATCATCCTTCAATCAAGCTTCTTGAAGCTGAGAATGTTGAGAACTTGAACACAGACAGAAGCTTCATGAGTGCTGAAAGCCAGATCCTGGCAAGCAGTATCGCTGTCTGTCAAGAGTTTAGCCCATTATAAACATTAATGAAGAAAACTCACAATAACCATAGTCTTCATCGACGCCATCAGTGAAGAACTGGATCGAGTGAGTGTTGTCGATAGGAACACCTATAATCAAAGTCACCATTGTCATTGTCAGCCATCGGGAGGGTGTTATCACTCACAACCTCCAGTATGCAAACCAATGGTGGAGGATTGAGCTCCACTGCAATCAGCGTTGCTCCAAAGGATAGCCTCTGCTTTCTGTGCCTCCAGAGGGCTGGCGGACACAGCGATGAAGGCAATCGCAGCAGTAATCAATGCTTTGAAGAAGAACATTATAGAAGTTTAGAAGAACACTTGAATAACTGTTCTGAAGACTCCAGACTGAAAGTCGAACCTTTTATAGCATCTAGTTACAGAGGTTCTCTCTGCGACCTTGAGCACCCAATTCAATTGTAAAAAGACGGATATCCGGGTCGATAGAACGAGGTATGTGTATTCCAAAAGATAGCGGGTCTACTGACACACTAATAAGTTAGGCTTGGCAAAGGATTTCAAATCCGACTCGGACAATATGGCTGACATGTCCGCGTTTTCAGGCTTTTTCTTTTCCAAAGTTCGAGTCTTTTTTGCAAGTGACAATTGAGTACATATCATCGATTATAGACATCAAGGATTGGGCAAATGAAATGTCGTCGGTATAAACAGTAGTCTTAGAGCACTGTTTTGATGCAGACGAAAGTTAGGCTACCGGAAATTGATTTTCAATGCAGTGGGTGCTCCACCATAATTACTTAATTACTATGTCTCGTCGGATCTGCGAAGCGGTTGAATTCATGCTTACTATAATATGGCCAGAGTCTTTCAAACAGCGCTGCCTATTAGTAATTAGTAACGGCATGAGCGGCATCGCTTATACTAAATGAAGATGGTCATCCGACCTGTGTGCGTCACTCATCTTCGAAGACTGGCAGGAAGATCTTAAGAGACTGAATAGACGGAGTTTATACCCTTTCTTCACTATCATTCTCGCATCGACTGCCATAAGAAAATGACCGATAATCATCCAAGTCTGATGCAATTCATTCTCATTCCGAATCCGAAAGCCATGTAGCTAAGAATTGCAGGAGCTATTACTTAGTCTTAGCTAACGGTTCGAATCTGAACAACTCAAGGGCCTTCTTCGCCTTCGCAAGGCACATAGATCTGGCTATGTACCTCGACCCCGTGATATGCACTCTATTCATAACGTGAACCCGCCAAGAACCCGCAGTCGTGTGAAGCGATTCGGAGTCAAGACGTTGGATGAACAGCAAGTCCCCGAACCATTGTTAATGAAAAGGACATAGGATGCCGTTTTGGGAGTCTAGGTACATAATTAGCGAACACGCAATGATCCGATACCAGGCTGGAACGTCTCGAGCTGTCACCCATTAACTTACCGAAAACATCGATCACGGAAGCTAGTCTAAAGTAGTGTATGTAACCTTTTATCACTTCGGGTGCATTGCATCATGTGCTAACCATTTATTGTAGATTCATCACTGTGGAGTATTAAGACTTTTAGCGCTCCGAGTCGGGTGATCGATTTGTACATTGTATCATGTGCTAACCATCAGAGAACGTACATTTCATGGGCTCTCGAGAGCCGTAAGAGAGTGTTCAGTGAGTACACAGCGAGTGAAACGACTGAACGTAGTATTCTTTCCATCGTATCCTTAATGCCCCGTCACTCTTAATAAGTAGTTCGTTTTCGTAATTTCCACTTGCTCCGTATACGTTGCGATCAACGCCAGAGGTCCACACCGCTCATGCGTAGTACATGTCATGAGATGGGAAACAGAGGATCCAGGAAGGAGAGAGAACTCCTCGAAATGTGTCGGTTCAACAACTTTTTCTTGACTTTTTCATAAGTCCATTCTTAGAGCGATCACATCTGAGGGTTCCATCCAAATATTGGGTTGATAGAGACGAAGTCTTGAGTAGTGGCACCAAGGACTGGATGGCGTACCAATGACAATGTTAGCACGTCTACCAAGGAGCTAAGAAATCATCAAGTTGAGATCGAAACAGTGCAATCTACTGACCGCAGATTTCTTCGAGCATTTTGCAGGACATGATGTCTTTTTTGCTCTTTGTAGTAGACATTGAGCCCTTGGCTGGAGTCGAGACCTTGGGCCTTAACGGCTGTTTTGCCAGCCCCCAAACCATCAGCCCAACTTCCTGAAACGAGGAATCAGACACATGCCGACACGACCAAATAAGGGACCTGCATTGGTAACTGGTGACTGGTGCACCTATCAACTTCGTCATCCAATCCGTCTCTCCTCGTGGTTATGACAGCTAACCTCCGAAGCTCTCACAACGCAATGTTGACCGCTCGTCCTTTTGGGCGTTCCCCACTCGTCCCCACTCGATGAGAGCGAAGAGACACAGATTGCCTTGACATCCTCCCCGAAGAGAACACTGGTGGGCCACCATACGCGAGGTGATGCCACCAGAGTGCACCGGTGATGGCCCGGATGGCGTTGCAACAACGCAGCTGCGGTTTTGAGTACCGCATTCTTGACTAACGCTCCTTGCGGACCTTGCCGAACGGAGACGAGGTAGGTGTCTTCTGTCTCTCTTGCCTCTCGGTGATGACCCAGGGATGGCGTTGCAACAACGCGGTTGCAGTTTTGAGTACCGCATTCTCGACCAACGCTCCTTGTCGAACGAGGAGTTGCGTCCGAATATGCTATTTCTGCTGGTCGTGGTGTGGAGACGAGGTAGGTGTCTTCTGTCTCTTCGCAATCCCGAGCTCCTGAGAGAGAGAAGATCGCACTCACCCCCTTGATGATTCAGCGAAGTCGGGTCGTGAGCAATAGAAGTCGACCGAAAATAGGCAGGTCTGGTGATCCGCTGTTCCTCCTCCCTCTTTCCTTACTCATCTACCTCCTCCTTCGTTCACTGGCCTCCTCCTTCAATCTGCCTCCTCCGCCTCCTCCTTCCTTCTTGCCTCCTCCTCCCTCCTTTGTTTACAGACCTCCTCCTCCTTCATCCACCTCCTCTCACGACTCTGGAAACGGATCATTGCCGGATAAGGTGGCGTCCCGATTTCAGCCTTATACATGAGCGCGAAACGCTCCTCCAGTAGTAGGACCAGTATCCCTTACGTGAAGAACATCCAGGTCCATATCAATCGGAGGCGACTACGCAATCATCAATGGTAGCCACGTCCTGCAAGATAGTCAACGTGGGTCTTAATACCAAAATCACGGAAACTGACAATTTACGGCAGTAACAGGCCCCCAATCCTTCGTCAATTCTCTATTAGGCACGCTAAAGTCGAACGAAGCGTTTTCACATTCCGGTACTGCTCACTGCCACGATAGTCAACAACAATTTCGAATCGTTGGGACTGACCATCCTTGTATTCGTTCTTTTGCCAGTTCATGCACTGTGACGACAGCCAGCCATTCCTCTTACTACATCCTGAAAAACAGTCAGTATCGCTTTCATCACAACGACGGAAACCAACTTCTCAGTGACAAAAAGCAGAGTGGAATCATGAGGCTTTCACTCAACCTCTCCTCGTAAGTCACCTTGAGGCGAAGGTACTAACAGTAAATTTGAAGGCTTCCAACCCGTGAGCACGAGTCAACGGTTTGCGACAATCCTTGAAATGGCAATGCGATTGCAAAGCTGAGAGTAACAGGCCACCACAGGGAGACGGAGCATATATTCTGCTTTAAGGGCCTGAGCGCTCAGCACTGGAGAATTCATCTTTCGTTCTTCCTTGGCAACAATAACCAGAGGGACATGATACAGCAAAAAGCCCTACACAGTAAGAACACAGCCCATTGAGAACGATCCGCGCAGAAGAAGCCACGCAATAAAATGGAGAAGCTGAGGAGACGGCCGTGCTTGGGAACCAAGAAGGTGCCAAGCGCTCACGCATTGAGACAGGCGCAAGACAGGCGGTATATAATGGCCCTTTCGTGCATGTGGCATTGAGGTCCGTACCCTATTCAGGAATCAGCAGGGAAGGCCATTGTACAACGTGAGTCATTGTTTGTGCGAGTTTGGCTGACACGTCTTACGAGAACCATGGGCGCTTCCTGAGGCTTTCTCTTCTCTTTCGACACGATCTCTCCGCCTGGTTTACCGTCGTCGCCCTCGTTGAATTATCCTTTCAGTATGCTTCTTGTATCTCCAACTGAGGGAGGAGCTTCCTTCGGAAGAGTGCGAGACCCAGTGATAGTGTGTGTGTCACGGTGAGTCCTGTACAACTTTTACTGCTCCTTCATCCACCGTTTCACTTGACAGCTCGTCCTGAATCTCATCTGAATTGGCCAACAACTGCTTCCGAAGTGAACCACTATACTGACTGAGTGCGCTGCGGCGACCGACTTGGTTGCGGTTCGGATGATAGATAATACGTTGATGCCAGAGATAGTAGACCCGTGTTGGTAGTGCAATACTCTACAGCCAAACTGTGCTCGAAGCTTTTCTTTATGCGATAGGTTGCGGAGATTTGTCAGCTCCGGAAAGCCTCGGATGATTTCTGGTTTCTTTCCGAACAGTTTGGGTGACTTAAACTGACTTGTCGGCGGCAGAAAGTCATCTACTATGAGATCACTTTCAAGGGCTTGCGTACACTTGGTGATGTGGAAGGGTACACATTCAGTGAGTAAAACTAAGATCCTTCCAACTAGCTTGACTTCTATGCCACCCGTTGGCCACCCGAACACGTCAGTAACGGCTGCTTCCTATGCTTCAAATCTGCCGCGAATCTGACTCTGGCCTATGAATGGCCCTTAAATACAGAACAAGCTGTCCACTGAAGACAGACTCGAGCATGTACGCGTTACAGGTCCTAGCAATTATCTCTACAGCTGCATCAGTTGTAATCGCTCAGTTGCCAACTACTGGACATTATCATATTGTTGATTTCCAGGGTCGATGCGTTGATTACTCCCCCACTTCTTCGAACGATTTTGTCCCTGTTGTTACCAACGTATGCAACAGTACACAGGCATCTCAGACTGTAGGTGTATGATGGTTGACATACCAATGACTGAATCATTGATTTTTTATAGTGGAACGTCGTTTCCGATAGTCCATTCGCACCTACATATATCGTCCTTACAACATCTGGGGCATTTTCTGAGATCTCATTTGTCACTTCGAACTTGGAGCCACCGAACGGTATAAGTCAGCAAATCCAGCTTATAAATGAGCCTCCAGTGCAAGAAGATTTTTTGATTACTCAGATTGATTCGACCCATTTTGTGTGAGATTAATATTTTTCATTCCAATCTGCAATTTGAAGGACTCATCCAAATACAGTTTGGGTGACACACTAGGTGGAGGATTGTGGACTTCTTGGCAGGCTAGGGCCAACACTGGGTTTCCCAGTCCTGTAAGATTCTTCAAAGATGTCATACTCTACTTTGCTGACTGATGTTTGATTAGTTAACTCTTGAGAATTCGGGTGCAGCTCCTGATAGCCAGCAGTTATTTAGCTTTGTCTCTGCCTGAATGCAGAGCTTCTGAGATTATCAACTGTTTGTCTTAACATTGAATTTGAATTTTGTTGCCTCCAGAAGGGATATTGAGAACTTGCCAGTACTTCCCTCCAATGAGTTGTTGAGAGTTGGGTGTTCCAAGATAGGAAATGGCTCTAGTTGTTCGGGCCGAAAGTATAATCTGGAATGATCAAAAAATTCGAAATGGGAGAGTAAAGGCTGCAATAATCAGCAAAATGATCAATAACTTGTTCTTGTTATAAGCCAACCTCCTTGATTGGGCTCACTCCAGCTCAACTTTGTTCATGTTCAGTGAAATAAAAGGGGTGTTTATTCACTTCAGGCAGCCACTGGACTGTACCTACTTAGGGTGTACTCCTATTTGGGAATAAACACCCTAAGTAGGTACATGAACCATGGTCCAGACCTGATGGCTTGGTCAGACCTGGTCCAGTCACTGGTCGGACCTGGTCCATCAACTGGTCTATAATGGTCTGGTACACTGGTCTGATCAAAAGCAACTTGGTCTGACCAGTACTATGCATATTATATATGGTCTGACCATGGTCTGACCAAGTTGGTACTTAACTTTGTAGAGTAGGATAAAGTAGAACATGCACATATCAGATTTCTCAGTGCAAAGTGTGACATGCCAAATCTACAAAATGCCATTACTTAGTCAAGCTGGTACAAAAGTCAGTCAACATAGCATTTTTATTCATTCCACCAGTTGAATATACTACTGTAGACAAAAACTTGAGCTTTACAGGCCAATAGCAAGTCATGTCATCAATTCATAAGTCAAAAGTACATAGTATGAAGTAATTTAGAACTACAATTATTTGCGCTTCCATTTGCCCAAGTCTGTTGTACCTGCTGTGACAGTGTCTGCATCTTACGGGAGTGAGGGTCTGATGTTTTCTGTTTCTTGGTAGGATGTGGGGTCCTGTCCATGTCACTGTTGTTATCCTCAAATGCTGCTTGATTCATGTACTGAGTATACCAGCTGGACCCTACTGAAGGTTGACAAGGATCAGGAGAGACATCTTGTGAGATACACTTGTCTCTACCATAACGAGAATGAGAGTGGTCAGGCTGAGTATTTTGTGCATTATGAACAGGAGGCCTCACATTGATGGCAGGGTGTGAAATTCAGGGGTTAGGTGATTCCCTCAGATAGTCATGAACAGGACTTGAATTCACTAAGAGATCATGCTCATGGTGAAGGAAGGAAGCTGCTGACTTAGGGTTAGGTTTTGTTGGTCATTGCTGGCTTGGTTGTGATTAGACCAAGTCTTTGTGGCAATCACTTTGTGAGCAAGTTAATGGTAAGAGAACAATGAATTTTTGGTATACTTATCTTATATGTTTGGTTTAGAGCACAAATTACATGCTCAAACTGAGTCAGCTGTGAAATGGCCAGATCCAGGTCTCCAGGTCCTAGCACAGAAATATAACAAGCTGGTTGAACAGATTACTGGGCTCATTGACAAGCAAAAAGCTCCAAGGAATGTGCTCCATTCAATTCCCATTGACACAGATAATCTTCTTATGCTGGACATAGATGATGACATCTGGCAGGATGTTGGGCTCTTAGAGTCTGATGATGGGTTGACAGAACCTCCACCATGGCTTTGTGATGATGATGTTTGGACTGGAATCAAAGCCATGCTAGAGTAGGATCAATGTTTAGAGGAAGAATCAAGGCTTGTTCAAGAAAAACTGACTTTGACCTATATCAACCTGAGGCTGCTTCAAGTTAACCTGGACTCTCTATATCAGCCTGGATAACTATATCAACCTCAAGTTTGGCAAGTTGACTAGGCCACCAAACTCAACCTCAGGCACAAACTATATCAACCTCAAGTTTGGTAAGCTGACTAGGCTGCTAAACTCAGACCTTGAGCACAAGTGGGCTCAGCCTGGAGTTAACTTAAATGACTTTCAAATTGGCAAGTTGACTAAATTGACTTGAGCCAGCCTGGAGTTAACTTTAATGACTTGTCATTTAATGACATGGCCAGTCTCAGACTGACAGCTTATCAAAATAGTGGGTATGCTGACTAATTATGTCTATTTTGGTTACTCCACACCTACTTGGCAATCTCAAAATGATGCTTACTAAGTATAAGGTGGTGAAATAAAGTGATGATATAGCCAAGTAGTGAGAAAAGATAAGTCAGCTGAGTGATGGAATAAATAGTAAATACTAAGCTAGACTATACAAGCCAGTTTGGTTCAGTGGTTAAGGTGCCTGAAAGTTAGCAGCTTAGGTAACCTAACAAGGTGAGTACTAGTTCAATTCTTGATGAAGGCACTAATTGAAATTATTTCTGTTGTAGGCTGTTTATAGTTGCTATTGCTTGATGTTTGTATATTTATTAAGGCATCTAGGTTCTTAATAAGGTAAGTGGTTCAATCCCTGATATAAACACTAGGTCTTAGGCTAATACAATGGTTAGGACAGGCTAGCTTATATAAGCTAGCTAGCAGGGCTTAACTTTTAGCTTTAGCTAAAAGTCTGAGTTGACTTGAGCTGACTTTGGGTTGACTTGAGCTGACTTGAGCTTGATCTAAAGCAACTTTGGTTGACCTGAGCTAACCTAAGGTTGACTTGAGGTTAACTTAATCAACCCTTGTATCATGAAATCCCTAGACTTGTGCTCAAGGTTGACCAAAGTTCAGGTTGGGCAACCTAGTCAACTTGTTAAACTTGAGGTTAATATAGTTATCCAGGCTGATATAGAGAGTCCAGGTTAACTTGAAGCAGCCTCAGGTTGATATAGGTCAAAGTCAGTTTTTCCTGATAAGTTATTGAGAGGCATTCACTACAGGAATGGTTTGCTGAAGAGTGGAAGATCATAAATGCAGCTTTTGATGCAGTATCAGGTAGATAGAAGTCTACAATCTTTCCTTTATTGATTCTTAAACTAGGTGAAGAGACATCCTTTGGGCTGCTATACCAACTTCAACTTCATCAGGACCAGTTATTAAGACTCTGTGCTGGTTGGCAGAAACTGCTAGAGTCATTGAATACAGGTACCGCACCACTTGAGCCCTGGGGACCTTCAGACACCGAGTTGTTGGCTGCTCATATTGATGCCATAGTGGTAATGACAACACAAGGGGAGGAGGAAGAGAGTGCTAGTGAGGATGATCTTGAACTTGAAGATGAGGAGGTACAGGATGCCAGACTTGCAGAAGCTTTGGAAGTGATTGAGATCAGTGATGGATTCCATGATTATGTTGGTGAAGTAACTTTTAAATAATACATTACAAAAACTTGTGACTGTGCAGGGTTGGTGCAAGCTGGAAGCATAACTTGAATCAATATATTTGTCTACTGTTGGAGATTCAAGTTCAAGTACAGAGAAATCATATTCTACTAAGTTAACTACTATTCATTCCCCAATAGAAGTACACCCTAAGTAGGTATGGTCCAGTGGCTGCCTGAAGTGGTTTATTACATAAGCATACATGCACTCTTGAGAAATGAGCACAGCAAAAGGCTCAAGGGTTACTGACTAAGTGGAAGGCATGATCACTTGCTTTGTCAGAAACATGAGCTTTATTCCCTCTTCAGTCAGTCTTGCAGCTCATTGGGGCCCAAACCCTGTCCCAGACACATTGTTTTTTTATTTGTTGGCAAGCCTGATATTGCCATGCTTTGGAATCATTTTGGAGTTTAAAATTACATACTCAGTTGACATGACATGAGAGAGCTGCCTTGTCCCTTAATATATAGGATTGACATCTGCATATTCAGCAACAGAATAACTAAGTCAATTTTCAATATAACACTCTATATTGACTCTATAAAAGCAATTCAATTCCTAAGAATATCCTCACTTGCTCAAGTGTCATCTCTGATCAATACTAGTCAAGTAATAAATAATAGACTGTAATACATACCTGGGTAAAATGACTGAGGCTTAGTAATATAGGAGACCACATATATAATTGGAATGAAATGAGAAAAGGAAATGTTTTACTTATATAGAACAAACTGAGTTCATTGTATGGGTATCTGTTAACACTCCCCCAGATCCATACAAGTGGATCCTAGAATGCCATTTCAAGTTCCAACATCTCAAGGTGATGTTTGAATGCAAAGGTTTAGTGAAGATATTGGCGAACCTTGAATTGGTTGGACTTCAATCTTCCCTTCCATGGCTAGTTTGTATCACTGTGGCACATCTACACTATGTCTCTCTGGCTTTTTTCAAGCACAGGCCAGCCAGTTGTGTAGTCTGTTTTTGTTTGGGCTGAGAAATCAGACTACCTCTGGACTTGCATAATTTTGATTGACAGTTGTCTGAGCATTGTGAATAGCAAGGTACTAGAACTGCCTTCAATTGAATTGAAGTGGCCTGTCTGAGTTGTCTCTGAGTTGTTCCTGCAGATAGTGTTTCTTTCTTGTATTGCTCTCAGTCTTGTGGTTCCAGCACCTATGATCTGCAAATGGTCCTGCTATTGAGATGCAGATAAAGGAAATTTGAAAGAATGACTTATAATTGGGAATTACTTTTTTTAGAATTTGTGCCAGTGACTCCAAGTATAAAAAAGAGCCCAAGATACCCACAAGGTTGTTTTTATCAGATCATGCTGAGGCAAGTTCTCAGCCACTGGGAAGCTGCTTGGACAGAGAAGGGCTGCTCAGTTCACTGGATTCAGAGGTGAGCTTTGACAGATTATAATCATGCCAGGTGAAACAATCCAAAGTTTATGAACACTACCATGACAATACCTCCATGTTATTCAATTTCACTCACACCATCCTCCTTTCCCTTTATGCCTAAGTGAACAATTGTCTAGGGTTGTCCACTTCCCAGGCCTTCAACTCCAAGCCAGTTTTTGAGGTTTGACTTGTCCTTCAGAAGCACTGTAACAGCCCAACCTTATACTACTTTATTTGTACATACTGTTTGCTGCCCCATATAAAAGGCGCTCTATTTAGGTAATTAGGACTTAACTACTTTTGCTCATCTACAACTACATACCCAATACTAGTCTGGTCAAGTTCTGATGCATGAGAGTAAGTTACACTTTTTGAACTTCCTAAAATTATCTAGGAACACAGTATGTCTAATACCCAATACAAAGTACAGACCACTACATGTAGACATGGTCTCACAACAACTGGAGTGGCAACTGGAACCTTGCACCTAGTGCAAGAACGAGAACAACAGCAACAACAGTGGTCTACATCTGACCACTCCTCTGGCTTACACTTTGGAGCCATTGAAGCCAGGTTGATGGAAAGCCTTGAAGAAGACTGGCGAGCACTGAAGGGAGGGAGATGTGAAAATACTCATACTCCGCTCAGGGATACTGAAACATGGAGGCAACCCTGGAACAAGCAGGCTAAGAGGTCTAGTATGACCTCTGGAGAAGGAGTTACCACTGACATCTCCCCTCAGAACAACTCCTCTGATGGAATGAGGGAAAGTGAGTGTGCTGAAAGATGTGCTGGGAAACAATGTGCAAAGACAAGCAACAACTCGTTCAATGAGAGGTCTAGCAGACCTAGCAGACCTCCCCCAAGCAATAAGCAAGATTATAAACATTATGATCAATGTTATCCCACTTCACTACCTCTGGAACACCAAGATTGGGTAGGCTGAGACAATTACTGCCCTCCCAATCAACAGATGAACCACGTAGGTATGTCCAGAAGAGGCCAACAAGTGATGGACCAGGAACCTCTGGTATCCAACCTGAACCACTTAAATTTGTGGTTTGAAGGTCATCCGAACAGAGACCTTCATGACTATATGTTATGACCAGTTACTCTGGTAAAACAAGAATCTGACGACAATTGGTACAGATTCGTAAGAGCAGAGGCCATCCCAATCATGATGATAGGCCCCACTAATTGCAACTGAGTAGGCTGGCAATGCCTATGAGAAGAAGAAATGAACTGGTCTAGAATAGCGGACCAGGGCATAGTGTTCAATTTGAGTGGCCAACCATGAGACAATTGGACTCATGAAGAACTAGAACATAATTGTTCTTACTGGACCAACCAATTAGGCCACTACTTGCAATGGAGAAGGGGCCAACAGAACCCCTCAGATATGAATGCAGACATGAAGCTGGAACCCGCAAGTTCACCTCCTCAACCAAGTATCAACTGTGAGTTGACACAAGGAAACACAATCCCTCCTTTCCACTGAGAAACCCCACCTCATAGACCACACAGCAGTCAACCTTCATATGATCATAATGGAGGATCAGGTGGAGGTGGAGGTAATGGTAATGGAGGAGGAAGTCCACACCCCAGTAGTACTATGGGTGACACATCAAGACATTCAAGAAGAGGCTTGAATGCTGGACCTCCAAATAGAGGTCCTAATGGTGGAGGGCCACCATGCAATGAACCACCTGGAAAGGAACCTCCAAATAGAGGTCCCAGCAGTGGAGGTCTTGGTGGTGGAGGTCCACCATGAATGATCCTCCAGGAGGAGGACCTCCTGATGATTAACCACCTGATGAACCGTACTACAGTGACAATGACAATGCATTGTCCACAGATGATGGCTGGCAAGCAATCTCCCACCAGTATTACAGTGATGATTCTATCAATAGTAATCAAGGTGAAACTGGTCCTGATGAAAACCGACCAGGTGAGGCCTCTAACCAGATGCCTTTGGAGTCAATAAACCCACTGGCGAGACAACAGCACCATTTGAATGCTGTATGACAAAAATTCTGTGCTTGGATTCAAAAGCATGTAGGAGTGTTACAGTTTCCCCACTTTTAGCGCCCAGCCATGTGGCTTATCGGAACCCTATTTCCCTATATCACCCTATCTTTCATTTCCCATATCCGCTATCTTTTAAATTAAACTTCGGATAACTTATCACAAACATGTGGCAGAGATAGCTTACTATTCTCCCTTCTTATCTTCTCCTCTCAACCTTTATTCTTCGTATACCAGATAACCATTTAGTATTTAAACCATTAGCTAGTCGATGTATTCTTTAGTTTCAGTATTATAAGTTTTTCTGAGTCTTTAAGTGGCCTGATAAGCTCTCATTTTGCTCACCGCCTTACAAAATACTGAAACTAACCTTTATCACTCCACTCGCCTTGACCAAGATGTCAGCTAAACAACTTCTCAATCACGAACCTCTGACAGTCACTGAAGTCATTCAGATCATCCTCAGCCTTTATCTCATCCTCATCGTCTACTTTCTTCTCTGAATCCTTTGGCATTACCTTGAATGACACCATCACATCAACCGACGACTATGGGTACGCCAGAACTGTCACATCGGAGCAACCTGTTTGTAAACTCTCATTTGTCTTACTTGGAAGTACTGTTGGCTAGTGGGAAGTTCCCAATAAGACAGACGACAGTAAGCAAGCAAAACTAACCGGTTTTGAATTGCTAATGGCTTTAAGTGGCGTTTGTATGCACAGAGGCTGATCGGCAATGAAAAATCCAGAACAATCAAATACTTTGACAATATCATCAAGCACAATTTGACTCCAACTTTACACCTTACATTGCCATACACAACCAAATCAACAAAGTCATCAACAAATTCTCCACTCCATTCAATTACACACCTGGAAATATTAGCCGGATCTATTACACTCACATCATCACACAGGACTGGATCAGTTGAAGAAAGATGTACGAAAGCATCACCACTGAGACCGAACCAGAAGTCAAAGAATACAGAGACAACGGCACTTGCACTAACCCAGCAGACTATACTGCTCACATCCCTCTAGCAACCTTCATAAGTCTTAAGAAACAGTTCGACGATATCAACTGAGGAAGGTGGGGGCATCTCTATGAAGATACCAGGATCAACACAGACAATGACAGTACAGACAAAGGAATCAATATGGACATAAGCTTTGGGTTCGACATAGCAGCGTGGTCAGAACCATATCAGTCAGAAGAAGGCAAACTCCTTACGGTGGAGTTAGAATCACTCAATCACACCAGTACTATGAAGACGCCAACACAGCGCAACAAATGCAAACGACAATCAGACGAAGAGACACCCAGGCGTTCTCTCAGACTCAAACAAGGATAACGAGACAAGCATGGTTGGAAGATTGGTTTATAACCAGTTGCCGATGATTTAGCGAACCAAATAAAGATTTTTTGAACATCTGGGGTGTTCTCAGAGCAGCTCTTGAAAAAGAGTCACATTATCTTCACTCAGCAGATCTATTGTGGACACTAGATGTCCTAACCAACAAAGAAAGAGAATTCTTCAATGAAATCAACGATCTAGAAGTGATCGAACAAATTGACCTAATTGCCATCGAAGAGACCCTCAGGGCTCTATACAATTCCATCAGAGAACACGACATACGCCACCTCTACACCCATCAGAATATTGTGAGAGTGAACAGCAGTCTCGGCCCTGCTTGATTTAAGCTGGTATATCAATAATATCTATGGACCAGGACATTTTGTAACACCAAAACAAGAGGACAGGACTTATCACATTTACTGCAACATCCAAGTTGGACATATTCCAGAAATCCTTTATAACACAGACAGAAAGCACTTTGAACCATGAGACGTTTGTATTTTCACAGATTTAATCAAACAAGCTACAGAGGAATATCAATTCCTTAACACCTTTGCAGACGACCCAGACAACATTCCAGTTCCATACGAAGAAACCTTTTTCACACCACCTGAATCCCCAGAGCCTGAAACTCCTCGAGTTCTAACCCAAGAACTTCCAACAATCAAGGAAGAACCTAAGGAGTCCTTCACATCAATTCCACAACATTGAACCTTGAAACCAACCAAATCATCTCTATGCCGAGTTCATTTCTAACATGACAGACATGGACACAGCCGCACCATCAACTTCGACTTCTAGTATTGAAGTAGACACTACAAAACCACCTTCATATTATTTCCCACCAGCAGGACATCCCGACGCACGAATTATTGCTGAATTAACCCTATGTACGAAGACAAACAACACAAGATTACTTTGTTCGAATTCATGGCAGTACACTAACAGATGGGGCTTACGAGATTCACAATCATGCAACAAGAAGAGCGCTAATGGGGGAAGTAATTCATGTATTCAAATCAGACGGATCATCTTGCGTTGCTTCTGACTGGCTTCGAAATTGGAAGGAAGATAGCTTCTACAATGGGACTCTAAACATCAGCGACTACGACAAGTTTATTGCTGACCTAAAGAGCTCCTTTGAAGATTCAACTTGCAGATAAATGCCACTAACGAGCTTCAACAACTTCGACAAGGAAAAGACTCCTTAACAGAGTACTTCACCAAATTCGAGCTCAAGGCAGCCACAGCAGGATATCACAAGTTGGATAATGTCCTTATCGACCTTCTGAAAAGTCAAGTATAATACAAAATCACGAGAGAGCTATATCAAGGGGGAATACCCATCCCTGCCAGATACGATGGAGTAAAACAACAATTATACAACATCGAGATGGTGCTTGAAGAGGAGAAGACCAGATTCAGTGCTTTTCACACTGGAAAACTGATACCACCCTGACAAGCTCCGCCTTCCCAACCACAACAACACACTACCACTCATACACCCACTCAGACATATGGAGGACAAGGTCAACCAATGGACCTTAGCGCTGGATGCACTAAACAACCCATTACTTGCCGACATTGTGGAAAAATCAGGTATCATATTTCAAAGAATTGCCGAGGAGAATGCCAACACTGTCACTGGAAGCATCCGGGACAATGGTGTAACACTCAACCCCCATCACGCCGACCTTTCATTACATGCACATTGGACTTTTGGGACCTTTCAAATATCACAGGAACAGCTGAAGAAAGCTGCGGGTTTTTAGATGGGAGCGAAGCAGACGCAACTTCATTGTCCCCCAGTCAGGACTCTTATGTACATGTTTCTTGTCAAACATGCCCCGAGGCATTGTATAATAGGAATACATCTTTTTCATGTGCAAAAGAGTCCAGCATCAAAACAGAAACAGACACAAAATGGAAGACAATGATTGAAGAAGTTGAAGATGAAGAATCCACTCCTTTGGGTCACTTCCAGGAACAACCACAGCCAGAACAAAAAAAGCCCGAACCCTTCTCAGCACTATGGGTTCTATCATGATTAAGGGATCTAGCTGCTGAAGCAGGAATAGGAACATTAAAACAGTGGGTACACAATCAAAAACAACGAGGAGTAGATGAACATCTCATTAAACAATTACTAAACGTCCCCACCAACAAAGCTTTAGACTGGTTAGAAGACCTTCATGAACCCAAACGATTTGTTTTTAGAGCCACCAAAATGGATCAAGAATTAAATATTCAGATCGAACTCCAAGATCTGGAAAAGGGGACCAAATACCAAACACAGGCACTTCTTGACAGCAGTTGCACAGGTAGTTGTATCAGTCAACGATTTGCAAAAGAAAAAGGGTTATCCTTACACAAATGGGAACATCCTGCCACTGCATACAACACAGACAGTACAGAAAATAACAATGGAAAGATCACACACTACGCGGAAATGAGAATGATTGTAGAAGGACACTCCGAGATCAGAAAGTTTGCAGTCACAAATCTAGGATGATCTGACGTATTCCTTGGACATGAATGTTTAAACTTCCATAACCCTGAGGTCGACTGGATGACCAGATCATTATGATTCACCAGATGTCCAGATGCATGTGGATATATGGAGACAGAGGATGTAGAAGATGGAGATAGGATCTGGATGAAATACCCAAAGCCGCCTCATAACATCAGAAGGAATAAGGCCTTTATGTGAGCTCATCAGTCCATCTCCAACGCACTAGCAGAGGAATTCGAAAAGAACGAAAAAACTGACCCCATCCCAGAACAATACAAAGGGTTCGAAGAAGTCTTTGAAAAAACCCGAATTCGACGCTCTATCACCAAGTCGACCATGGGATCACACGATAGAACTGAAACCAGGATCAGAACCAGCAGGTTGTAAAGTATACCCTCTGAACCTAGATGAACAGAAAGAGCTCGACAACTTCCTTGAAGAACATCTATGCACTGGACGCATTCAACCCTCTAAATCTCCCATGGCCTCTCCCTTCTTCTTTGTCAAGAAAAAAGACAGAAGGTTGAGGCCCGTACAGGATTATCGGAAGCTCAACGACATGAGCATAAAGAACCGATATCCTCTTCCCCTTATACAAGAATTAGTGAATAAGCTGAAAGGCGCCAAGTACTTCACGAAACTCGATGTACAATGGGGATATAACAATGTACGAATCAAGGAGGGAGACGAGTGGAAGGCTGCCTTCCTTACAAACAGGGGACTATTTGAACCCCTAGTAATGTTCTTCAGGCTCACTAATTCGCCAGCTACATTTCAAACCATGATGAATGAACTCTTATGAGACCTAATCAATACTGGGAAGGTTCTTGTATACATTGACAACATCCTCATTTTCACCAACAACCTAGACGAACACCGCAAACTTGTTCGCCAAGTTCTATCCATTCTAAGCAACAATAAACTTTATTTAAAACCGGAAAAATGCGAATTCGAAAGACAACAAATAGAATTTCTAGGTCTAATCGTGTCGGAAGGCAAAGTTGAGATGGACCCAATCAAAGTCAGCAGAATCCAAAATTGGCCAATACCCAAGAATAAAAAAGAATTACAACAATTCTTGGGGTTCTGCAATTTCTACAGGAGATTCGTAAAGGATTACAGCAAAATCGTGAAACCCATGACCCAGCTAACAGGAAACAATGCATGGACATGGGGAGTAGACCAACAAACTGCTTTTGACACCCTCAAGAAGACCATTACCACAGCACTGTGTTTACATATACCGGAAGATGAAGGACAATTTAGGACTCTGCCTCCAAAGGAGCCATCGGAGCGGTAATTTCACAACAAATAGACAGCAAATGGCACCCTGTGGCCTTCCATTCTAAAGCACTCTCACCCACCGAACGAAACTATGAGATCTATGACAAAGAGATGCTCACTATCATGACAGCGCTAGAAGAATGGAGACACCTAGTATTAGGAGCCAGACAAACCTTTGAGATCTGGATAGATCATCAGAACTTACAATATTTCAGACAACCTCAGAAACTTAATCGGTGCCAGGCGCGCTGGGTTACAGAACTAGCAGACTATGACTATACATTACACCACAAACTGGGCAAACTAAATCAATGGGCAGACTTATTATCCAGATGACCAGACCATGACATGGGACAAAAGGACAACGAAAATATCGTTATACTAGCACCTATGACCTTTAGGGCGTTAGAAGCAATATAATTCACGACCCACCAGAATACCTTCCAGAATTAAAGGATCCACTACGAAAATTAGATCCTTCAGCCAAACAAGCGTTAGAAGGCAAAGATAAATGATGGAAGGAATCAGATGGACTAATCTTCTACGACAATCAAATTTATGTACCCAAGAACTACAAATTACATGAACAAATCATTCAGGACCACCATGACAATCCATTAGCTGGACATCCAGGGAGGTACAAAACCCAAGAACTTATCCAATGAAATTATTGGTGGCCCCAAATGCAGAAGATGATTCGTCACTACACTGATGGGTGCATCAAATGCTAGGAAGATAAAATTGATCGACAACCCCTACACACCCCCCTTAAGCCTCACGACATCCCTAAACAACCATGGCGAAAGGTTACCACAGACATGATCGGACCACTCCCTGAATCCAATGGCTTCAATGCGATTGCAGTGTTCACAGATACATACAGTCATCGTATTCACATAGAGCCCACACATCTGGAACTCAGCGCAGAAGGATTCGCTAATCTCGTACGAGATAGAGTGATCCGATACCATGGCCTTCCAGAAGTTTTGATCTCAGATTAAGGACCCCAGACAGTAGCCAAAGCGTGGAATCAAATCTGTCAACAACTCAGTATAAAACAGCATTTATCTACAGGTTATCATCCAGAAACCGATGGCCATACAGAAAGGGCAAATCAAGAAATAGAAGCATACCTTCAATTGTTCGTCAACTACCTCCAAGACAATTGGAGTGAGTGGTGTGCCATCATGGAATTCAGTTATAACAATCAAGTCCACTCCATGACAAAACAATCACCCTTCTTCATTGATCACAGTTATCATCCTTACACCAGCACAGAATTGCAGAGAGACCAAGTGCCTTCAGCCACCAAATGGGTTAAAAGACTCTCCAATGTGAGACAAGAAGCCGAGGCAGCTCTGGCCTTAGCAAAAGCAGCGATGAAACAACAATTCAACAAACATTGCTTGGAATCACGAGAGTACAAACCCAGAGACCTAGTATGGTTAGAAGGAACAAACATTAAAACACAGAGACCTGCCAAGAAACTAGACCATTTACGACACGGACCCTTCCTAATCAAGGAAAAAGTGGGACAAGCAGCATATCGCCTCAAACTACTGCAAAACCCCACATGGCGACAGAAACATAATGTATTCAACGAAAAACTCTTAAAACCTTTTACGGAGCCCTCCTTCGACATTCAACCCAAAGACATACCACCACCACCAGATCCAGTCAAAGGAGAAGAAGAATTTGAAGTTGAAGCCATCCTTGACAGCTGCAAAAAGGGAAATATATTGAATATCTGGTCAAATGGAAAGGATTCTCTGATGCCGAAAACTCATGGGAGCCATGAGCCAATGTACGACATGCTGAAGAAGAAGTGGATATTTTCCACAAAAAATACCCAGACAAACCGAAGAGGAATCATCATTTCTTCCAACTGAACAATTCTGGATTCCTTTAAACTGATGTTTCAATTCACGACACCATCATGGGGACCATGATCTTAAAATGGGGGGTAATGTTACAGTTTCCCCACTTTTAGTGCCCAGCCATGTGGCTTATTGGAACCCTATTTCCCTATATCACCCTATCTTTCATTTCCCATATCCGCTATCTTTTAAATTAAACTTCAGATAACTTATCACAAACATGCGGCAGAGATAGCTTACTATTCTCCCTTCTTATCTTCTCCTCTCAACCTTTATTCTTCGTATACCACATAACCATTTAGTATTTAAACCATTAGCTAGTCAATGTATTCTTTAGTTTCAGTATTATAAGTTTTTCCAAGTCTTTGAGTGGCCTGATAAGCTCTCATTTTGCTCGTCACCTTACAAGGAGAACCTGCTCCACCTGATCCTCTGGGTGTGAGGATTGTGGTGAAGGTGAATGAACCTGACAAATGGTTGGGAGGGAACAATCCTGAGAAGTTTGAAAGCTTCTTGATGAAGGTCCTGCGCTGGATGAGGATATCCAGATTGGGAGGCCCAACTCTCGAGGGAATGTGAGTATCGCTGATAGGAACGCTCTATGTGTGGGCTCTGCACGGGAGCAGGGCTGTCGACACCTAAGGCAGGTGCTAGAAGCGAGTGGAAGGCGAACAGCTGAGGGAAGTCTCACGGAAGCGATCCACAAAACAAAACCAACAACCAAACACCAAAACACACACTAACACTAACTCCTACTAGATGCACTAGTCTCTCTTTATATTCCGGGAGTGTGAGTTTGTGCTCTTTTTGAAGTTTGTCACAAGAGAAGGACTCCGTGGACAGCTTTTTAGAGTCTTGTTGCTTAGTATAGGTAGGAGACTATCTTTAGAATAGAATCTCCTTGGTCTCAAAATGTGCAAAGTTTGATTGCAAAATCAAACTTCTTTCAAAGTGGTTTGCTTGAGTTGCAAGACTTATTGCAAAGTTCTGTCCTTAAGACCTTAGTTCAGTGTTCAATTGATGGGCTCCAATCCCAACCAATCAAGGTTCAATTCCAGACAAGTTCCGTATTCCTGAGTTCACAAGACCAAAACTCTCAAGACTGAGTCTCAAGACCAAAACTTAGCAACTAATCTTGCACTTGAGATCAAACAAACAAACAAATAGTATTGCTCTGAGCCAAATACCTGAGGGTAGGCAAGGGGGTGTAATTCTCTACCACTCTACTAGGTCCTCGGGTCTTATATACTGTACAAAAATGATAAATATAGACAAAACAAAATGAAACTACAATGGCCATGCATGTACTCGGTCCGATGAGTCAAAACTGATGAGAAATGACACAGAAAGGCAACACTGCAAGTGGGTATCCATATGCTGCGCCACCAATCGTGTATATTTGAATTTCCAACCTCCTTGGAATTGCTATTTCTGAAGAGGCAGCTGATCTTGTCCATATGCTACACATGTGTTGAAACACATTTCACTGGTTTTGGGCAAGTCTAGAAAGGTCTATTGATCGTCTGTATGCTGTGGCAGATGGTCGGAAGTCCTCCGAGACCCCTATATCCATCCTGAGGGTCTTGTATTATCAAGACTACCATGCGGTCGGGTCTGAGGATGAATGCGATGCATAGTCAGGTGCTTGTCCAGGTCTATAGCTCTCTCTCTGCAATCTCTTCCTTCCTTTCTCTCTGAGGAGCTGTCATGTGACTTCATAGTTAAACTCCATAGCTAATGTTCGATACTTCTCGTACAGATAGACATCAACTGATCAGGTAAACCAGTTAGTTAGGTTCCTTGACAATACTTGTCACCTAATAGAGCTGCATTCCAAGTAATCCATCCTCAGTAGCCAGCTAAGTCCAAGATCGACAGCTAGTAACAAGTTTCAAAGCCCTGAGGGTGTTAAACCTTTGAGTCTCAACTCTAGGTGAACCTGTAACCTTCCTTGGACCTCTAGGATAGCCTAGATAGTGGCTCTTGTTGTTGTGTAGGTCTAGCTGCATAACTGGCATATCATCGCACCTCACAAACGTGCTTGATGATCAAGCACTACAATGGTATGATGAACATGTAGATGGAGTTCATGCTACATGTTGTAATTGGACACTTCTTGACATAGTAATGGGACTGTATAGTTACTTTATACATGAAACTGCTATACAAGAAGCAACAGATAAGTTCCATGACACTTGCTATAAGACAAACACTGAGGACTTCTACCAAGAGCTGTGTAGACTAGCTCTAAGAATGGTACATCCTCCAGACAAGTACACATTTCGTACTCAATTGTTGTCTGGACTTCCTTCAAGTATACGAAGGAAAATAGTTGAGAAAGGGTTCACCACTGAGGTGTCCACCATGGAGGCCATAGTCAAGGCTGCCTGAATGGCTGAGGATACAGTGGTAATCCTCAATAGGTACAAGAAGTACACCCATGAACATTCAACAAACCACTTGAATCAACCCAATTGACTGAGTGTCGTTCAAGGCAATACTTCAAGACCACAAGGAGCTTCAGTAAATCAAAGCTTGAGGCATCACCCTATGAGGTATCACATGGTCAATAGGTACACATCAAGTGCACCTCATGCTACCTCCTCAAATCCTCAGAATCAAACCACTGCAATGTGAGTGGTTGCATAGCCTAGTCCCCCCACTCAGGGTAACAACCCGAGTGGTAGGAGACTGTCCAAACAACCACAGGAAAACTGTGGTGGATCTACTGGTGCTGGTAGATCTTTAGAGGACATGGAATGTTGCCACTGCAAGAAAAAGGGACATTATGTGAATCAATGTCCTGACAGGACAACACAGAGGATGTACACCTCTCGTCCTATTGTAGATGACTGACTCAAGTTGTCTGAGGTCAAAGAATTGACCTCAAACCCACTGGAAGAAGAAGAACCGGTGGGTATGAGAGCTATGTCCCTGATTGATGAAGTTCTCAAAGATGAGGAGCTCACCAAATGGTTAGAGCTCAAAGAGTAGCAGGAAGATATCAATGACAATGAAGAGGTCGTCAACTTCCACTGCATGTACATACCAGATGATACGGAGTCTGAGAATGGACCCATCAGCTTGGTATCCAGCAGCCCATCCCCAGTGTACTTTGGAGGACTGGCCATCCCTTGTAATGAAAGGGAAGGACCTGCAGAGCATATATATGCTCTGAACAAATCAATAGCCCCCTGAGATTGTCCAAAACTGCCAAAAGAGGACACTCAGTTGATTATGCAAATGGTGAACATAGGTGGTTCACTTGCATACTCTCTATTTGACACCAGATGTACAACCGGTGTGGTATCCAATGAATTCACTGGTAATGCCATTTTGACTCAACAAACCAATCATTGTTGAGCTGGGAATGTTAGGCTCTTGGGGAACCATCTCCAACAGTGCTTATACATGTATTGGAGTCCTCAGAGTCCATTATATATATGGACGTAGGGAACCTCAGCTGTTATGATGGCATCATTGGTAAACCCTTGATGAGGGTGTTAGGAGTAGTCCCCAACCCAGTCAAGCATATGCTCTGGGTCGACGGGAAACCATGGAACCCTTTATCTGAGGATGAAGAAGCCAACATCGCAACAGTATCTGTCCCAAGAAGGAATAGGGAGAGGGGAAGCTGATGTCCAACTGAAAGCAGATGTCTCAAGCCAAGGGAGCCAATAATGCCTTAGACAAATGGTACAATAAGTCCTCTACAGCAGAGAGGACTCAACAATTCAGAAACACCTCCACTAAGATGATGATCAATGAAATTGTTGACAAGGAGGTACAATGATACAAGGAAGAATGGAAGGAACACCTCCCCATTCATTACCCATGACAATCGAGGATGTGGCAAGGTACAAGCAGAAAGAAATCAATGACATGATCAACACACTGAAGGAAAGCATAGCACATCAACATGTCTGTAAGGCGACGAGCAAAATGAGAGCTTATCAGGCCACTCAAAGACTCAGTGAAACTTATAATACCAAAACTAAAGAATACATCGACTAGCTAGTGG
Organism: Megacollybia marginata; assembly: GCA_003313965.1. Classification (NCBI taxonomy): domain Eukaryota; kingdom Fungi; phylum Basidiomycota; class Agaricomycetes; order Agaricales; family Porotheleaceae; genus Megacollybia; species Megacollybia marginata. The sequence goes on along the minus strand of QLOY01000385.1, from coordinate 38,270 downwards.
CTTAAATACTGAGTGGTTATCTGGGGGTACAAGGAATAAGGTTGGAGGGGAAAGATACAAAGGGAAGAAGATAAGCTATCTCTGCCTCATGTTTGCGATAAGCTATCAGAAGTTAATTTAAGAGATAGCAGATAAGGGAAATGAAAGATAAGGTGATATGAACGTGAAATGAAGTGGGGTTCTGATAAGGCACATGGGCCTGTTTTGGGTGCTAGAATGATTGGAAATCGTAACATTACCCCCCCTTTAAGATCATGGTCCCCATGATGGTGTTGTGAACTCAAACATAGGTTTAAAGGAATTGAGGATGGTTCTGTTGGATGTGAGGATAATACCTTGAGTGGAAGAAGTAGGTTTTGGTTTGTTAGGATATGTTTTGTGGAAGGTTTCTACTTCTTCTTCAGCATGACGTACATTTCTGCATGGTTCCCAGGAGTTTTCGGCATCAGAATAACCTTTCCATTTAACCAGATATTCAAGATATCGTCCCTTTTTGCGACTGTCTAGAATAGCTTCGACCTCAAATTCCTCCTCTTCTTCAACCAAATCGGGTGGTGGTGGTATGTCTTTTGGTTGGATGTTGAAGGATGGTTCTGTGAAGGGTTTGAGAAGCTTTTCGTTAAACACATCATGTTTTCATCACCAAGTGGGATTTTGCGGTCCATGTCGTAAATGATCCAGTTTCTTGGCAGGTCTTTGGGTTTTGATATTTGTTCCTTCTAGCCACACTAGGTCCCCAGGTTTGTACTCTCGAGATTCAGAGCGGTGTTTGTTGAATTGTTGTTTCATTGCAGCCTTTGCTAGGGCCAAGGCTGCTTCCGCTTCTTGTCTTGTGTTAGAAAGTCGTTTAACCCATTCTGTGGCTGAAGGTACTTGATCTCTTTGTAGTTCTGTTCCGGTGTAAGGGTGGTAACCGTGATCAGTGAAGAAGGGTGATTGTTTTGTCATGGAATGGACTCAATTGTTGTGACTGAATTCCATGATGGCACACCATTCACTCCAATTGTCTTGTAGGTAATTGACAAATAGGCAAAGATATGCTTCTACCTCTTGGTTTGCCCTTTCCATTTGGCCATCCGTTTCTGGGTGATAACCTGTAGATAAATGTCATTTTATGCCGAGTTGTTTGCATATTTGGTCCCATGCTTTGGCCACTGTCTGGGGTCCTTGATCTGATATTAAGATTTCTGGAAGACCATGGTATCGGATTACTCTATCTCGTATGAGATTGGCAAATCCTTCCGCACTGAGTTCAATGTGCATGTATGCGATGGCTGTAGGTGTCGGTGAATACCTCAATCGCGTTGAAGCTGTTGGATTTGGGGAGGGGTCCAATCATATCTGCTGTGACTTTTCACCATGGTTGTTTAGGGATGTCATGAGGATTTAGAGGGGCATGTAATGGTTGTCGATCAATTTTGTCTTCTTGGCATTTGATGCAACCATCAACGTATCGGCAAATCATTTTTTGCATTTGAGGCCACCAATAGTTCCACTGAATAAGTTCCTGGGTTTTGTACCTCCCTGGATGTCCAGCTAATGGATTGTCATGGTGGTCTCAGATGATTTGTTCACGTAGTTTGTGGTTTTTGGACACGTATATCCGGTTATCGTAAAAGATTAGCCCATCTGATTCTTTCCACTTCTTGTTTCTGCCTTCTAGAGCTTGTTTGGCTGAAGGATCTAGCTTTCGCAATGGGTCCTTTAGCTCTGGTAGGTATTCTGGTGGGTCGTGAATTACGACTGCTTCCAATGTTCTGAAAGTCATGGGCGCTAGCATGACAACATTTTCGTTATCTTTGTGTCCCATGTCTTCTGGATAGTAGGTCTGCCCATTGGTTCTGTTTTCCTGGTTTGTGGTGTAGCGTGTAGTTGTAGTCGGCCAGCTCTGTGACCCAGCGGGCTTGTCGTCAATTAAGTTTTTGAGGTTGTTGGAAGTATTGTAAATTCTGATGATCCATCCAGATTTCAAAGGTTTGTCTGGCTCCTAGTACTAGGTGTCTCCATTCGGCTAGCGCTTCCATAATTGCAAGCATTTCTTTGTCATAGATCTCGTAATTTCGTTCTGTGGGTGAAAGTGCTTTGGAATGAAAGGCAACTGGGTGCCATTTGCCTTCTATTTGCTGAGAAATTACCGCACCAATCGCTCCTTCTGATGTGTCTGCTTCTATCCTAAATTGTCCTTCATCTTCTGGTATATGAAGGCAAGGGGCTGTCATAATGGTTTCTTTCAGGGTGTCAAATGCCGTTTGTTGCTCCACTTTCCACTTCCATGGGTCATTCCCAGTTAGCTGTGTCATGGGTTTGGCAATTTTACTGTAGTCCTTGACAAATCTTCTGTAGAAATTGCAGAAGCCTAGAAACTGCTGTAGTTCCTTTTTATTATTGGGAATCGGCCATTTTCGAATACCATTGACTTTGATTGGATCCATTTTGACTTTGCCTTCTGAAACAATTAATCCTAGAAACTCTATTTGTTGTTTTTCGAATTCGCATTTTTCCGGTTTTAAATAAAGTTTGTTGGTGCTTAGGATGGATAAGACTTGACGAATGAGTTTACAGTGTTCATCTAGGTTGTTGGTGAAGATGAGTATGTTGTCAATGTACACAAGAACCTTTCCAGTATTGATTAGGTCTCGTAAGAGTTCATTCATCATCGTCTGAAATGTGGCAGGTGAATTTGTGAGTCTGAAGAACATTACTAGAGGTTCGAATAGTCCTTGATTGGTTAGGAAGGCTGCCTTCTATCCATCTCCTTCTTTGATCCACACATTGTTGTATCCCCATCTTACATCGAGCTTTGTGAAATACTTGGTGCCTTTCAGTTTGTTTACTAGCTCTTGGATGAGGGGAAGAGGATATCGGTTTTTGATGGTCATGTCATTGAGCTTCTGATAATCCTGTACCAGCCTTAGCCTTCCATCCTTTTTCTTGATAAAGAAGAAGGGTGAAGCCATAGGAGATTTAGAGGGTTGGATGTGTCCGGTGCGTAGATGTTCTTCAAGGAAGGCATTGAGTTCTTTCTGTTCATCCAGGTTTAGAGGATACACTTTGCATCCTGCTGGTTCTGATCCTGGTTTTAACTCTATGGCATGGTCCCAAGGTCGACTTGGTGGGAGGGTGTCGAATTCGGTTTTCTCAAAGACTTCTTTGAACCCTTTGTACTGTTCTGGGATAGGATCTGTTTTTGTTTCTCTTGAATTCTTCGGCTAGTGCATTGGCGATGGACTGATGAGCTCGCATGAAGGCCTTACTCCTTCGAACGTTGCAAGATGGCTTGGGATACTTCATCCAAATCCTATCTCCTTCTTCTACATTTTCTGTTTCTGTATATCCGCATGTATCAGGGCATCTAGTGAACCATATTGACCCAGTGGTCCAGTTGATCTTGGGATTGTGGAAATTTAACCATTCGTATCCAATGAACACGTCTGATTGTCCTAAGTTAGTGACTGCAAACTTTCAGACTTCGGAGTGTCCTTCCACAATCATTCTCATCTCTGCATAGTGTGTGATTTTTCCGTTGTTGTTCTCTGTACCATCTGTGTTATACGCAGTGACTGGATGCTCCCATTTGTGTAGGGACAGCTTCTTTTCTTCTGCGAATCGTTGACTGATACAGCTGCCTGTGCAACCACTGTCAAGAAGTGCCTGTGTTTGATACTTGGTCCCTTTCTCCATGTCTTGGAGCTCGACTTGAATGTTTAATTCCTGGTCCATCCTTGTGGTTCTGAAGACAAATTGCTTAGGTTCATGGAGATCTTCTAGCCAGTCTAAGGCTTCGTTGGTTGGGATGTTCAACAGTTGTTTGACAAGGTGTTGATTTACTTCTCATTGTTTCTGGTCATGTACCCACTGTTTTAGTGTCCCTATTCCTGTTTCTGCAGCTAGGTCTCGTAATTGCGATAGAATCCATAATGAGGAAAAAGGTTTTGGTTTTTCTTGTTCCAGTTATGGTTGTTCCTGGAAGTGACCTGAAGAAGGGGGGTTTGGTTCTTCGTCTTCAACTTCTTCGATCATTGTCTTCCATTTATTTTCTGTTTTGACGCTGGATTCTTTTGCACGTGAAAAAGATGTATTCCTATTGTACAATGCCTCGGGGCATGTTTGACAAGAAGTATGTGCATAAGAGTCCTGACTGGGGGATGACAAAGTTGCATCTACTTCACTCCCATCTGAAAACCCGCAGCCTGTTTCAGCTGTTCTCTTTCTTCGTCTGTGATGTGAGTAAAATCGATAAAGTCCAATGTGCGAGTAGTGAAAGGTCGTTTTGGAGGTGGTCTGAGATGACAGTATCAACCAGGGTGTTTACCGTGACAATCTGGACATTCTCCTCTACAATCTCGAGAGAGGTGACGTCCCATCTTTTTGCAGTGATGACATTCGAGTAGTCGTTTGGTTCGTCCTGTGTCGATGTCCATGGGTTGTCCTTGTCCTCCATAGGTCTGGGCTGGCGTGTATTGCTCTGAGGCAGTATGAGTGTGTTGTCGGGGTGGTATAGGTTTTCCAGTGTGAAAAGCGCTGAATCTGGTTTTTTCTTCTTCTAGCGCCATTTCTATATTGTATAACCTTTGTTTTACCACTTCATATTGGTGCAGAATTGGTATTCCTCCTCAATATAGTTCTCTGGTGATTTCGTGTCACACTTGGTTTTTGAGAAGATCAATGAGGACATTGTCTAGCTTGCGATACCCTGCCATTGCTGCCTTGAGCTCGAACCTAGTAAAGTACTCTGTTAAAGAGTCCTTTCCTTGTCAAAGTTGTCTGAGCTTGTTGGCAGTGTTTATCTGCAAGTTTGGGTCCTCGAAAGAGTTTTTTAGGCTGGCAATGAATGTGTCATAATCGTTGGTGTTTAGAGTTCTGTTGTAGAAGTTGTCTTCTTTCCAGTTTTGGAGCCAGTCCAAAGCGACACATGATGATCCTAGATATGAGATGACAAACCAGATCTTCTGTTTGTCATTCTGGAAGTCTCGTGTGTTTGCCTGAAGATACGTGTCAACCGCCGAGAAGAATCCTTCCCATTTTGCTTTGTCACCCGTAAACCTAGGTGGTTTAGCGATTTTGATTTTTAGGGCAGATGGGGTGTTAGTGGTTGGATTATTGGGTGGGGTATAACCAACAGGGAACACATCTGGTTCTATGAGGATGGTTCCAGCTTCTTGTTGTCATAACAGGATGGTACCCATCATTCCTACCGTTGATTCAAATACTCAGATCACTTCTCCCATTAATGCCTGTTTGGTTGCATGTTCGTGGATTTCATAGGCTCCATCCACCAATGTACTTCCATGAACTCTGACGAAATATTTTTTGGCTGTTCGTCTTTGGACAAATAGAGTTAGTTTGGTGATGATTCGTGCATCAGGATGATTTGCTGGTGGAAAGTAATATGAGGGTGATTTAGTAGTGTCTATTTCAACACTGGGGGTCGAAGTTGATGGTGCGGCTGTGTCCATGTCTGTCATGTTTGGAAACGAACTTGGCGTAAAGATGATTTAGTTGGCGTTAGAGTTCAGTGTTGGGGAATCGATACAGAGGATTCTGATTCTTCTTTGATGGTTGGTAATTCTCAGTGTCGAGCTCAAGGGGTTTCAGGTTCAGGCGATTCAGGCAGAGTGGAGAAGGTTTCTTTGAAGGGTACTGGAATGTTTTCAGGATCTTCTGCCCAGGTGTCAAGGAATTGGTATTCCTCTACTGCTTCTTCGAGAAAGTCTGTTGTGATAATGACATCTTTTGGTTCAAAGGTTTTTCTGTCTGGGTCGTATTGGATTTCTGGGATATGTCCAACATATACATTGTGATAAACGTGGTATGATCTGTTGACTTGTACATGGGTTACAAAATGATTTGGTCCGTATATGTTGTTGATGTATCTGGTTAAGTCAAGCAGGGCTGAGACTACCGTTCATCCTCATGTTATTCTAAGAGGTGTGGATGTGTTGGGTGTAGACGTGGTGAGCATCATGTTCTCTGATATTGTCATATAGAGCCCTGAGGGTCTCTTCGAATATGACTGGGTCGTTTTGCTCAACTATCTCCTGTGTGTTAATGCTGTCGAAGAAATCTCTTTCTTTATCAGTTAGAATGTCTAGTGCCCACAATAAGTCTGCGGAGTGAAGATAGTGCCTCCTTTTCAAGAGCTCTGAGAACACCCCAGATTTTCAAAAAGTTTGTATTTGGTGTGCTAAATCGTCTGCAACTGGTTATAAACCAATCTTCCAACCATAACTGCCTTGTTATTCTCGTTTGAGCCTGAGAGAGCGCCAGGGCATCTCCTCATCTGTCTGTCATTTGCGTTTGTTGCGCCGTGCTGGTGTCTTCGTGGTGCTGATGTGATTGAGTGTTTCTAACTCCACTGTGAGGAGTTTGCCTTCTTCTGACTGATATGGTTCTGACCATGCTGCAGTGTCGAACCCAAAGCTTATGTCCATATTGATTCCTTTGTCTGTGCTGTTGTTGTCTGTGCTGATCCCGGTATCTTCATAGAGATGTCCCCACCTTCCTCGGTTGATGTCGTCGAACCGTTTCTTAAGACTTATGAAGGTTGCTAGGGGAATGTGAGTGGTGTAGTCTATCGGGTTAGTGCAAGTGCCATTATCTCTGTATTCTTTGACTTCTGGTTCGGTCTCAGTGGTGACACTTTCATACGTCTTTCTTCGACTGATCCAGTCCTGTGTGAAAAGGTGAGTGTAGTAGATCCTGCTGATATTTCCAGGTGTATAGTCGAATGGAGCAGAGTATCTGTTAATGATGTCGTTGATGCGTTGGTGGATAGCGATGTATGGTGCGAAGTTAGAGTTAATTTGAGTTTGGTGAAATTCGGTTGTTCTGGTTTTTTCGTTGCTGGTCAGCTTCTGTGTGTACAAACACCACTTAAAGCCGTTAGCAATTCAAAACTGGTTAGTTTTGTCTGCTTACTGTCGTCTGTCTTTTATTGGGAACTTCCCGCTAGCCAATGGTACTTCCAAGTAAGATGATGAGAGTTTACAGGCGAGTTGCTCCGATATGTCGGTTCTGTCGTACTCTGAGTTGTCGGTTGATGCGATGGCATCGTTTGAGACAGTGCCAAAGAATTCGGAGGAGAGAGTAGACGATGAGGATGAGATAAAGGCTGAGGATGATCTGAATGACTTCGGTGACTGTTAGCGGTTTGTGAGTGAGCAGTTGTTTAGCCGTTGTTTTGGCCGTGTCAAGTGGAGTGATAAAAGTTAGTTTTGGTATTTTGTAAGGCGACAAGCAAAATGAGAGCTTATCAGGCCACTCAAAGACTCGGTGAAACTTATAATACCAAAACTAAAGAATACATCGACTAGCTAGTGGCTTAAATACTGAGTGGTTATCTGGGGGTACGAGGAATAAGGTTGGAGGGGAAAGATACGAAGGGAAGAAGATAAGCTATCTCAGCCTCATGTTCGCAATAAGCTATCAGAAGTTAATTTAAGAGATAGCGGATAAGGGAAATGAAAGATAAGGTGATATGAACGTGAAATGAAGTGGGGTTCTGATAAGGCATGTGGGCCTGTTTTGGGCACTAGAATGATTGGAAATTGTAACACTGATGTTGTCAGGAAGACAAACTCATTGGGCAGAATACTTGGACTGTTTCCAATGGAACATCACCTATGTAGAGGGTCCATGCAATAAGGTAGCAGATGCACTCTCAAGAATGATACCTGGTATGACACTCATCTACCAAGTGATTATGTCTCCACAAACATTCGTCTTGACAAGGATCTTGATGACATCCTGCCAGTATGGAGGGAAGAGGTCCTCAAGCACACCATAGAGATCCACACACTGAAGGTAGTGGATACTCTCAAACAATGAAGGAGCACTTGCCTTCTTGACAAACAAGAGGCCTGAGACCTTGAAGCTGCACACATTGCAGCTGGAATGCACACAACCACCACAGATGACAATATTGTTGTTGATGATCCAAGTAACAACCCCACTGTGATGGAGTCTAGAGCTCAGAATCAAGACCTTTGTAAACTGGTCTTTGATAACCATTCCGAGCTCCTCAAGGCTGTACAGGATGGATATGAACAGGATCCTCTATATTCAAAGATCCTGAATGATCCAGACTCCTACAAGGCCTTCAAGGTGAAGGACAAGCTCCTCTGGGTGTGTAATCGTATCAGAGAATGAGTTCTCTGTGTTCCCCATGGTAAGCTAGGGGAAAAGACGATACAGGGAGCCATCCTAGAACAAGCCCATGAAGTAGTGGGACATTTCAGATCTCAACACACAATCGACTATGTATATTGATAGTTTTGGTGGCCTCAAATGTCCTTCAATGCCCACAAGTTCTGCAATACATGTGAGAACTGCCAACAATCAAAGGCCCCATACCACAAACCATATAGCCTGTTGCACTCGCTACCAGTACCCACTAGGCCTTGGGAATCCATAGGTATGGACTTTGTTGGTCCATTTCCTGAATCAAAAGGATACAACTACTTGTGGGTTGTAATATGTTGATTCTCCAGCATGGTACACTTGGTGCCAATACATACTATGACAACAGCTACTGAGTTGTCTCACTTGTATGTCTGAGAGGTAGTCTGCCTTCATGGATTCAAAATTCACATCCAAGTGGTGGCAAGAAGTACACTGCATACTAGGAGCAAAGCTCCTAATGTCAACCACATTCCATCCGCAAACAGATGGAGTGACTGAACAAATGATATGTTCAGTAGGACAGATATTCCATTCTGCTATTTCAGCAGACCAAACAGATTGGGTGGACAAGACCCCAATGGTAGAATTTGCCATCAATTCCAGTGTCAACGAAATGACTGGAATGAATTTGAAATCAACTCCACCACATTCCCCACTATCATGCCAGGGATTCAGTAGGAAGGCTCTATACACAAAGGAATCAGGGAATTCATCGAAATGGCAGAGCAGAACTTGAATGATGCATACAGCTGCTTGCATATTCCAAAAGGTCAAAGCAGACAAACACTGCAAGGCTTAACCAGAGATTAAGACTGGTTCCAAAGTGTATCTAGCAACAAAGCATCTTGCTCTTCTGAAGGGTAGAGCAGGAAAGTTTCTCCCAAAGTTCATAGGACCATACTCAGTCCTGGAATCGAAACCTGCCTTGTCCAACCATCAATTGGACCTCCCTGAAGACCTACAACAACAAAGAATACATCTTGTATTCCATATAAGTCAACTGCACCCATGCAACCCCAATAACAAGAAGTTGTTCCCAGGTCGCAACACTGTGGAACCATATGATTTCAGGGAACCTGATGAAGAGACAGGAGTCAACTCCATTGATGGTCATCACTGGAATGGAACGAAGGTCCAATTTCACATTAAGTGGATAGACAGAACAGACAGCTGGGAATCCTTGCACACTGTGAATGAGTGCATCACATTGGACAGCTGGATGAATTGCCCAAGCCTAAGCAATGGCAAAGACGGCATTGAATACAGCCAGTCATCGCAGTAGATGATGACCCCAGTGTCTGAGTACTATAGTGTCACATGCTCTGTTAACTCAGCCCATTGTGCTGATACAGAGCCAAACAACTCTTAACACCCAACCACTGCCTTCAAGTGGTCAATTTTTCCTTTCTTTTTAATCTTACCTCCTCACCACCCACAGCCATCTCATGTCTTATCAACACAACTGACAAAACTGCCCCTCACAACAACCATATCGACCACATTTGACCATCCACACTCTGCTATGGATGTGGACTCTCTGAGTAATTCTGAGACAAACATGTCATCTAGAGGGGGAAGGTTCAGGCAGCTACTTTGAGACCAACAGCAACTACAAGCCACAGTACCACCATACAGCTTGTCATCACCACCACACAGAATATCCTCTCCACCCTGAACAACAACAACCACTGAGTCCTCCACATGAAGAGGACCCATCCACGCACTTCTGCCCCAATCAGCACAAGAGCTCAACCAAATAGGTGAACTCTACAGCCAACTCACCATAGCAACTGCACAAATCAAGGAGTATCAACTTGAAATTGACCAATTGTGGAGAGAGCAGGATGAAGTGATACACAAAGCAGATACCAACAGCAGAGAGGTCTGTTGACTATGCCAGGAACTTGAGAATGAAAGAAGAAACTGCCCTCCAAGACAAGAAATGCTGAGACAGCAGACAGCTATACATCCAAGCTCTCAAGGTTTTTCCCTCCAAATCCAACTGTACCTTCCTTTTCATTCACGCCTACAAATACCAGTGCACCATCTCTACTACATGCAGACATGCTAGCACAAAACCTGACTATGTCACCCCAAAGCAAGAAACCATCCCCGTTCAATGGAATGGGATCTATAATACAGATCCTGACCTCCACCAGTACATCCAACACCTCCATAATCCCCACTGCTGCTAATCCGGCATCCACTACATCACATGCTCCCTCCACCTACTGTACCAAGTCATGCAGTACAGGTAACTCCTACTGACCGGGAGGAGTTAAAGACAGCTCAAAGGAAGAAAAATGAGCACAATAAGCAGCTGAAGGAACAGAGGAGGCAGTTCATTGCAGAAAATGAACAAAAGAAACACAACAGGGAAGAGGTTGAATACAACAGCTGGGCAGACTTCAAACAGGCCAAAATTGACAACATAGACAACAATGATGACAACAACAACATGCCCAATATGTTCCCCATCAAATGAACCTCTCCAGAAGAGGTTCCCAGACCTGTTAAACAGTCTAGAACAGGCAGTATCAGTTCATCATCCACTGAACTCAGTACATCCAGTATCTCTGACTGGATTACACCTCAAGTAACAAGTGCACTTCTTCACAAGAGGAAGCTGACTTGTACTTTGTCCAAGCTGATGAAGGCAATGTGAGCACTCAATCAGCGCTCAATCGATGTATAAATACAATCATTTATGATGAGACAGGCAACCTACACCTCACGCAATTGAGTACGTCATGAGTGTATTCAATTGCATGGTGAACATCCCTCAATGGAGACAGGATGATGCCCGTCAACACCAACTGTGGCAAGGGAAGTCAGCTAGAGGACCAAAACATCCTCAACACCATACCCAGGTCAAACAGTCAAGAGCTGGTGAGGTACAATGGCCTCACCCACCAGGATTCAACCTGGTCCCTCAAGAACAATTGGAACCAATGCATATGTGGATGAATAGCAATATGAACCACTTCATTGCTAGTTCTATTCTCCACAACAGGGAGAATGTTGATCAGTTCTACCAACAGCATCAAGCCATTAGGTTCAATAATGGATCTGTATCTCTAACAGACCTGCATGCTCTAAGGATTTACCTCAACCTATGACCAAGAGAACCTCTAGGGTTCCCAACATTGCACGTGGCTAGAACTCAATTCCAGCTAGTCCTGGCTGAGTTATTAGCAACACTGAGGGAACTCTCTTCTCTCCAGGTGAGGTATTCATTGGTACCTTGTGGTAGCTGGACCCCAAGACATTTTGATAGTGTGTTATCCAGTGGAAATGGCGAGGTTCTTGTCTGATGTCAGGCTATTGGAACCACGAGTAGACGATGCTCAGTCATATTGGTGCCAGTGGATCATACAAATGGCACAGGACTTTCCCCATGATAACATATCAAGGGATACTATCAAGGACCTACTGTCCTCTTCTTTAAATCCCTTGGTCCCTTCCAGGCTCCCAATTGTGGTATCTGCAACACCCTCATGGACTCGACAATGTCAGTCCAGTGTCCTATGAGTCTTCTAACAAAATGCTGTTTGACACTCCACCTGACAATACCCAACTTGTCTCTTCATCCATCCAAACAAGATGTACATATGGAGAACATAGCAGAAGGTACTACGGTGTCAAATTCAAGTCAGTGACTAGTGCTCCTACCACTTCCTCAGATATCAGTATTACATCTGATATACCTGTTCAACCAGTTGTGGCCAATGATGTACCAGTGACTAGTGCATTTGTTGGTCCTCCCCACACTGGTATGGAAGTCGATCCCCTCGACATGCCTGGGGACCGTTCAATTGAGGGTTTGCTGAGTACTAATAATGCTGTTGATGATCCACTGCCATTTGCGAATGACCCGATGCTTGAAGATGAACCATCCAACAGCGCTGCACCATCTTAAACCTACAATCATTTTGTAATGACGTATTTGACTCACATCTTGCTACTACACTACCTTTGTGTGTAGAATTTCGTTGTATACTCATTCTAGAGGGGGAGGGTGTAGTAATGGCCCGACCTTATACTACTTTATTTGTACATACTGTTTGCTGCCCCATATAAAAGGTGCTCTATTTAGGTAATTGGGACTTAACTACTTTTGCTCATCTACAACTACATACCCAATACTAGTCTGGAAGTTCTGACGCACAAGAGTAAGTTACAAGCACTTAGCATCACTCTTCACTCTTGATTTCATTGTCCTCAGAATCATATTTGGTAAAGCATCAACTACTGTATTCAATCCTTCACCACTGACTGCATCAACTTATAGAATGTGTCATTATGTATTGCCTTTTATGAATCTATGTGAAGTTAGCGCAATTGCATTGTTATCATCTTCTGAGTTTTATGACGGAAATGAATAGTGATTGATGCCATTGTGTAGTATGAAATCTGTAATTTGATTAGGAGCCTCATTGACAGACCGGGTGCAAAAAAAAGAGGTGAGTAGGCATGAGAAATGTACGTTCTCTGATGGTTAGCACATGATGCAATATCCATCACCCCAGCGCTAAAATCTTATTGTCGCAGATAAATCTACAATAAATGGTTAGCACATAATGCAATGAAATCGAGCACCCGAAATGATAAAAGGTCACACTACTTTTGACTAGCTTAAGTTAATGACCCAGTGACGTTCGAGACACTCCAGTCCGATATCGGATCATTTCGTGTTTGCTACTGTCTCAAGAATCCCAAAACGGCTTCCTATGTTCTTTTCATTGACAGTGGTTCGGGCCGCGCCGTGATCGGATTTACCGTTAATCCCACGTCTTGACTCCCAATCGTTTCACACGAGTTCACGTTATGAATACATACATAGCCAGATCTATGTGACTTGCGAAGGTAAAAGGAGTTTGAAGGGTTGTTCAGAATCGAACCGTTAATTCCTGTAACAGCGTACTATTCAATTCAGAATATTAATCCGAGTCAAGGAATTTACACTTGGGCAGCTGATCATTTAATAGCATATAAATTCAATGTCGAAAAGTCATTCTCAAACCTCAAGGCTATATGGTCTTAAGATCAACAAGTCATGCGTCCATATCAGATGTTATTGTCTACCGATTTATGCTCATACCATATAGGTCGATGTTAGAGATGCGGGATTTCCGATTTTTCAAAGTTTGTGAGTATGGGTGTGAGGCACGTTCTGAAATGCAGTCGACGTTTTTTTCCACGTATCCCACTCAGGGGTATCAAGCTGGATTATAAATCAGAGACTTGCGTGAGTACAGTGACCCGGACACCATTTTATTTAATTTCATAAACACATTCATGCCTTGCAAATTGAATATGAACACTTCCAGAACAGCTAGACTGTTTGTCGGCTTGAACCGCTACGAACCTGCTCACTTGTGTGTTCATTTATCCTTAAGCTGAAAGAACGGACTCCAAGTCGTGATATCCGAAATATGAATTGCAAACCAGAGTTTACTGGTTGTGTCAACTACAACATGACATGCTCTGTAGAATTTCAGTTCAACACTGGCACTCATTTGGTAATCGATAACAGACTGGGAAAAACGAATTACTCCCGAGTTTCAAGAGGCCTTCTGCTTACCGATCACTACCGACTTTCTGTCCGAAGCCACTGTCCAAAAAAACTGGCTAGTCTGGAATGAATTATGACGAACCGTTTCAGTCTGTCGGGAAAGTGAACAAGCTTTAAATTTGGCTGAAAACCAAAGGATTGAGTTATCTGAACGAGAATGAACCCTTGTCGCGCTTTAGACTTGGTGATTGTCAGTCATTCCTTATGGCAGTCAATGATACATGATAGTGAAAGAAGGGTATTAAACTCCGTCTATTCAGTCTCTTCCAGTCTTCGAAGATAAGTGACGTACACAGGTCGGATGACCGTCTTAATTTAGTATAAACGATGCCGCTCATGCCGTAACAGGCACCGCTCTTTGAAAGACTCCTGTATTCATACCGGTCTGGCCATATTGACAGTAAGAATGAATTCAACAGCTTCGCAGATCCGACGAGACAGAGTATCTTAAGTAATCGGGGTGGAGCGCTCGCTGCATTGAAAATCAACTTCCGGTAGCCTAACTTTCGTCTACATCAACACTGCTTGGGCCAGAGTGCTCTAAGACTCTACTCTTTATACCGACGACATTACCTTTTCCCAATCCTTGATGTACTCAATTATCAGCAACTTGCAAAAAAGACTGGAACTAAGCAAAAGAAAGTGCCTGAAAATGCGGACATGTTGTGGGATTTGAAATCCTCTGCCAAGCCTAACTGATTGGAGTGTCAGTAGACCCGCTATCCTTCGGAATACACATACCTCGTTCTATCTACCGGGAGATCCGAGTTTTCTCAATTGAATTGGGTGCTCAAGGTCCCAGAGAAGGGTCTCTGTGACTAGATGCTATAAAAGGTTCGACTTTCAGTCTGGGTTCTTCAGAACATCTATACAAGTGTTCTTCTAAACTTCTATAATGTTCTTCTCCAAAGCATTGATCACTGTTGCTATTGCTTTCATCACTGTGTCCGCCAGCCCTCTGGAGGCACAAAAAGCTGAGGCTATCCTTTGGAGTAACGCTGATTGCAGTGGAGCTCAGTCTTCCACCATTGGTTTGCATACAGGAAGTTGTGAGTGTTAACACCCTCCCGATGGTTGACAATGACAATGGTGACTTTGATGATAGGTGTTCCTATCGACAACACTCACTCAATCCAGTTCTTCACTGATGGTGTTGATGAAGACTATGGTTACTGTGAGTTTTCTTGATTAACGGTTTATGATGGGCTGAACTCTTGATAGACAGCGATACTGCTTGCCAGGATCTGGCTTTCACCACTCATGAAGCTTCTGTCTGTGTTCAAGTTCTTAACATTCTCAGCTTCAAGAAGCTTGATTGAAGGATAATCAGCAGATCAATATTATTGTTGCCTTTGCTTGAATTTTGTCGAAGTTTTGTACTTGATATATTCTGGGCTAGAGTGAAGTTACTTTGGTCCCTTGACTGTGATTCTTCCGTGAGATGAAATTGAGTTTTGTTCGTTCGGGATCGCGGGATTATGCACGTTTTCAAGATTTGCAAGTTCTTTCTTTCTTAGTATCCAGTTCAAGGGGTTACACGATACATCATCTCACGCAGGTAGCTGTTTATTCAGTTTGTCTTCTAATTCCGTTTACGAAGAGCAAGATACACTGTTGACCGCAGGGAGAAAATTTGTTATTACTGTACAAAACATATTCATTGCACTTGATAGGGATAAATCAACTAATCCCACATATCATCCTGTCTTGCAGTTTACTTATCACTTGCTTGGATAATATCCGCAGCCTACACGTAATCAAAATTAATGCATATATTAGCGAAGACTGTGTATCAAGACACGAGCACGAGATTGACGAGGTTTCTCGACCCAAACACAAACAGACTACGACTGGCCGGCCTGTACTCGAAGAAAGCCGCGGAGACGTACCGTAGATGTGCCACACATAAGAATAGCCTTGACATGTGAAAATGGCGAGCGGGGTCAGCGGGGTTTGCCATCGGGCAGAAATTGCATTGGGCTTCACGTTGTGAAATCATGAAAGCACAATCAGTTACAGTACTAAAGAAATAAGGACTGTGGGTCGTAGTTTAGTTGGTATGATGCACCTAAGGTTTGCATATGAGTTTTTGGGGCACCACGGTGTTCGAGTCTGCGATGGTTCCATTTTTATGCCTCCATGGTTCTCGGATTTCTCGATCATTGGATCGATTGCATCGTGCACACTGCAGGTGTCTTTGCTTAGTGTCCACAACTTTAGCGCTTTAGCTCTCATCGGGACGTGTTGTTTGATGCTCAGAAATGATCGAATACGTCTATTACTGGTACTATCTGCAAGACATTTAGATGTCGTTGCTTAGATAATTAGTTAGGTGTCGTTGCTCAGTTGCAATGGTGCTTCTATTGCCTGAAGTTTGGTTTTTTCTCCGAGACTCATGTTCAATTGCTATGCTCTCGAGAGCGTTCGATGAGTCCACAGCGAGTGAAAAGATTCTCGTATCCTTGATGCCCCCTCAGTCTACATACCATCAATAGTTCGTTTTCGTAATTTCTACTTGCTCCGTATACGTTGAGATCAACGCCAGAGGTCTACACCGCTGATGCGTAGTACACGACATGAGTTGAGAAACAGAGGATCCAAGAAAGAGAGAGAGAGCTCCCTGAGATGTGTTCATCCAACAACTCTTCATAAGTCCATTCTTAGAGCGATTACATCTGAGGGTTCCGTCCAAATGATGGGTCAGTAGAGCAGAAGTCTTGAGTTTGTTCTGGTAGTGGCACGAAGGACTTGATGAGAACTTTCGTTGAAGCCGGCGATCAGTGCTATCGATATCCCTATTATCCAGTGGCAGCAGTTTGACAAAAGTAACATTTTCTTCCCACAAAAATCCCGCAGTAGTATACGCCCATCTCAAACCATTCTGTGGTTGCGGTGATCAATTTAAATTCGTTAAGATGTGATACTGCATGGCTGTTCAACGTTCAATGCAACCTATACTGAAAGTGCAAAATAACTGACCCGTCAACGGATTGCTCCCCACAGCTCTCTCATCTCGACAGAGCTACCGAAAAGATTAAAGACAAACTGAACTATGTAAGTCAAATGGACCGGAACTGCGCGTCAAACCGTAGCTCAGAGTAGTCATACTTTTCCAGAACAACCAATAGACTCATATTTTGGAACAACGGGACTGTCTATGAGCTACTAAAGTCAATAATGGTAACTGCCTATGGGCTAGTACCGGCGATGCTCCATACTGAAGTCTTGTCTTTGTAAGTGAATCCTAATTTAGGGAACATAGGCTCCTCGTCGTCAGAATCAATAGCCGTAGATTGGGGGACATCTTTGCACTCTGCATGGAATCCCTTCTGCAAGCTAGGAGGAATTACAAGTTCGTAGGAGTTGGCAGGAGCTCCGTCAATGTCGTATTTTGCGAATCGCACAGATGGGGACTTCACACATTGTTCGGCTTCATAGTCCGTGCGTTTCTTTTCCGTTTCACTGGACGGATTCAAGTTGATCATGTCGCCCTTGGGTATCCAGGCCTAGAGAAAAAACAGTCTATAAGAAGGGACAAAACGGCCGGAAAAGGAAGCACCTTGGACAACCCAACCCACGTGGCTTCGTCAACGGAGATCTGGCATACGGCTGCTTTCGCTTTCTTAGTTCGATCTGCTCTCTTTGCCTTGTCTGCAAAGATTTCTGCCCTGTACTTTGGTTAGTATACCATACAATCGACCACGAGAGAGCTTGCAATTTCAGGTTATCGGTCAAGTACAGACCCGCGCCCAAACGAGCAGCACGGTTTTCTGCACGTGTGGCACTCTGCTTGTATTTCGCAGCTTGTGCATCGTCGGCACCAGTATAACCTGTTGATAATATTCAACATGTCTTTCATGAAGGAGGTAGATACTACTTACCAATGATGATGTTGGCACGTCTACCAAGGGGCTAAAGAATCATCAAGTTGAGATCGAAACAGTGCAATCTACTGACCGCAGCTTTCTTCGAGCTCTTTGCAGGACATGATATCTTTTTGCTCGTTGTAGTGGACGCTGAGGCCTTGGCTGGAGTTGAGACCTTGGCGGTTGTTTTACCAGCCCCCCGAGCGATCAGCTCAACTTCCTGATACGAGGAATCAGACACATCCCGACACGGCCAAACAAGGGACTTACATCGGTAACTGGTGCACCAGCTACTAGAAGAACAGTGGGAAGAACAGCGGCGAGGACAAGAAAGTTGAAACGCATGATGAATATGAGGAACTGAAAGTGGTGTGGATAAGCAACGAGTTCAACTGCGTTGGATAAGTGAGATATGAGACCGGCTCAACCTGGAGACCTGAACCAAAACTCGACTGCCTTATATACGACTTATCATTCGAAAGACGCCCGTGGCGAATGATAGTCCTGACTAGGCATGGTTCAGCAATTGAATGGCATTGCAGTGCAGTTCGAACTTGGCTAGAGCTTGGCTAGAGCTTGGCCCTGCATATTCATCGGATCTGAGTCCTGACCAAGTCCTTCTGACTCCTTAGGCTCGGTCTCTTCAACATGAATTCAATCCGCAAATCTAGCACAGCCATATGTCGCACGTTATCTCAATAAGGATATTCGTGCTGATCCATTGTTTGGTTGTTTGTTTGGTCGCAGTTAAAGTCTCATCGCCGCCCGCCGGTAGTTGTTTCAAAAGTTGCCAGTACTTCCCGTACCTGTCCATTTCCATGTTCTACCTCACCATGTGTTTTGTAAGTGCTTCGAGATGGCACGGTATATTGACGGTATACTTATGTAACGCAGATCCTGCCACGTGGAAATGGGTCCACTTTACAGCTCCCACGTTCCACCGGTGCTGGCAAACCCGATATCTACAACAGGTAATCAGTCCGGCCATATTCCGTCACGGTTGCATTCTAAACAGTTCTAAATCGCCACCAATTCTTGGCGTTCCATATTACGCCCGTGCCTAGGTCTTCCTTCCTTCCTTCCAGTACGCTCTATATGTATACCAGCAGTCTGTATAGTTGTTGATACAGACAAATTGGTGTAAGGTATATCCATTTTTCTGCGCGCTATCTACAGTTGACTCATGCTTATTACCAGACACCAAAGCCCATTCATCCCTTCGAAGGTCGTCACCTTTCTGTAATGATGATCAACTCATGAAACGCCGGAGCTCAAAGACCCGACGGGAACGCATGATAAAGTTGTAATGTGATCGTTTGAATTAACTGTATCGGGGAATGTACGTAATCGGAAACGTAAATCCTCGCTCTTCTGCCTTGGCACTCACCACAATTCTTCCTTCTAGGCTCCACCAGCCTTTCGGTGTCTTGTCCTGAAGAGTGGCTAACCAGACTGTGCACCGACTATCCCCTAATCCACAACAACGATCTAAATCTCGTTTGGTACGTTCTTCTCGTCCAAGTCTCAAACAAACGGCACAAAGTAACAACGCACGATTCCATCGACTTATCCATTGATTGCACCAAATATCATTCAGTGGTTTTATTTTGGAGCCACCCGGCACCACATTCAAATCTATGACCCAAAACTTCGACTCCACCACCTCCATCGGTAAGCACAGCATGATACATATAAAATCCCCGGTCAGAGCGGCAAGCAACCGTCTCCAGGATCAGCGTCTCGGAGTCTAGGTCCGTCTTGAACCAAGAAGTAGCGATAGGCCCAATCAAGTCGAGTGTCAGCAATGTCACGGGGCGTCTGCGGACCTTTCCGTTCAAACGGAAAGGTGATTACTCAGGTACTCAGTAATGTGCTGTCCGCCATTTGACTTAGTGGTTGAATGTACTAACAACTCTTGTACTTTCATTCGGCTGGTCTCGAGTTCGGGTCTGAGATCTGAGCTGCGGTAATTACAACAGCCTCGATCAGATCAGGATTTGGAGGAGGATCTGTCAAACAAGTTTGTGGTTTCACTTTTTAAGAGTATAAGGTCTTAATAGCAAATAACTTGTAAGGTAAAAATTTGCGAGGTGTGTAAGCTATAGGAACATATTCCTCGGCCCTGAAAGTGGTGGGTGTGTGAAATAGATGGGTTTTCTTGTGAATGTATTCACAAGAAAAATCAATATGTGGCTGGGAGATTGAAAGAGATGAAGACTCTTTTCAAGTGTTTGAGCTGTCTGTTGATTTATGTGATGTGAAGCCTGTCTGAGGATCCACTAAGGTAACTGAACTGATATGCTGATGTTGTAAGAGGGAATTTGTGTTCCACGTCTTGAATGCCTCGGTTTCACGAGTATTCAAACTAACTGATTGCTGCTGATAAGCTGATTCCTAACTGAATCTGATTCCGATGTACTGTACCCTGTCTTGATACAAGTACTGATAGTCAACACAAGATTAGACTTGTAATTCTACTATATTTTTATCTACTCTACACTTACAAGCTTATATACTGTAGGTAAGTACTTCTAGAATATTCTTTGATTGACTGACACATCATTGACATGACAGAAACACAACAGTTCATACGTGTCACTGAGGTGGAGCTGATATATTTGTCATGTTGCGCAGTACAGTGTCACATGTATACACATAGCTATCAGGTAGTGTAGATTTGAATGTGTTGTTGTGGGTGAAAAAGGGTTGTTCATATGAACTTGGTGGAAAACATGCAGCAAACATGGTTTTTGTAGTTTTCTGCTTGAAGGAATATAAGGTGGGTTTGAAATGTGACTAGACTTGGTCTAGGGACTTGCTTGTTGGCAAAAGGAAGTGATTTTCGAGCATAAGAAGACGATTTCGGGCATAGAATGGATGTTCTATTACCTAGGTCCGAGATTGACAGGTAGAAGTTTCAGATCTACCTTCCCTGACAGTTTACCCTGAGCTGTCCACTAAAATCAACTTTGGGTGTCGTTTCTTTCTTCCCCTCGTACTATCACCACGGTGGCTTTCCCTTCCTTTCTTTTGCCTTGGTTGGGTGGCATCCCCAGCCTTGTGCTTATAGAAACTGGGAGTTGGGGTACTGGTGAAGCTTTTGGGATGTGGGCCTGATCAACCCCTCCTGAGGCATCGCTTTTCCTCATTGTTGGGTTGTGGGGCTTTATTTCTGTCAGTTCTGGGGGGTTTATCTTTGTCTGTACCTCTACCCTAGCACCTTGTTATGAGAATCAACCTAGAGGCATTGCGGCGTTTGTGTTTTGACATGTAACGGGATGGGCCTCTGGGTGGTTCATGACCTGCTTTTGTGTTGTTTGTTTCGACATGTAATGGTCCAGGTCCATGACAGTGTTATATGGGTATGCATTTGGTTCTGGGGGGATTTCTGTGGGCTATTTGGAGTACCTCCCTCGCTCTGTGCTCCGCGTGTGTGAAGGAGCCAGTTGGTTTCCACAAATTTGGTTTCCACAAATTGTTCGACACCACCATTTGCTTGTTCAGGGACTTATAGTTCCTTAACTAACAGCAATTTGGTTTGCCTGTGTCAACAATAACTTGTCATATTGCTTGCCCTTTCTCATTATCCTTTCCTTGCTGTCCAGGTGAGTCTTTTCTGAGCTTAGTCGCTTACTGACTTGTCTCAGATATTCTGTCTTGACTACCCTGCTTTTTCCTTGTCGTTTCAGTCCCTTGAACATCACTGACCAGGTAAGTCTTATCTGAGTTTAGTCGCTTACTGACCAGCCTCAGATGTTTTCCTTGCTCCAACACTTTTTCTGCTTCAGGCTTAACTTGGTAGGAGGTTTCTGAAACTAGCCATGTTCTAACCAGTTTCCAGAATACCTTATTATTGTTGTACTGATAGGCCTTTTGTATCGGACTGTGGCTTTCTTGGGAGTGCATCTGCAGTGCAGTCTTGAGAAAGTTATGGCCCTTTAGCTACCTATTTGTACTGTTACTTGGTGTATAATTGTCTTTGTAAAAAAAACTTGTTGCATATTTCTGAAAAGGGGGGAATCCATGTCGGTTTGTGGTCTGGTATTATGTAAGGATGCAGTAAACTGGCCGTGGGATACCTGGGCTCAGTTATCCCATGCTATATGCCATTACTGCAGACGATTCGTATAGTAGGATGCAGTAGGAGTATGCTGAATTTTCTTGCTATGCTGACAAACCTGTCCAATCATTTGGCAAATGATTGAGTGCCCAATTAATTGCCTGAATCACACTGTACAGGTGAGGACAAGTGAGGACAGGTGAGGACAGGTGAGGACAGGTGAGGACAGGTGAGGACAGGTGAGGACAAGTCGGATATAGAAGGCTAATATTGTGACTTGTGTAGCAGGTAGAAGTATGCTGATTTTCTTGCTATTCCAATTTCTTGCTGGACAGATCTATTACCGGCGTGAGGAATTCAAACAATGTAACATCCTCTGTGTTCATCCAGAGCTTCAAGAATCCAGTTTTAGGTCTTGTTGCAGCTTCTCCTTGCCATTTCGCAATTTTCAAGCCTGTTGTGAAGGGTTGTAGAGCATGACGGAAATAAGACGAGCATGCTGACCGATGAAAAGGAACCTCACTGTGTGAGGCGGGCTGACTGCGCTGGAAATGGAAGTGCTTGTTATGGGCTGGGAAACACCAACACCCACTAACACACACACACACACTAAATCCAACACCCAAACACCTCTTTTATGGTATTCCTTTCGAGTTTGGAGACTCCTGTTAACTAAACCTGTCAAGATGGTTCGCTCTAAGAAGAAGTACTACGTCTGTGGGCGCTCAACCTTGACTAAGCGATGTCTGCTCTGACTCAGAGAGGTGCACAAGGCTCGTATAAAGGCGTGAGAATCAACCCAAACTAGTCTAATGGTCTCTACTAAGCTAAGCGGGGTCACTGATGTGTGACAAGGTGGAATAGATGAGTCAAGTTCCCTTCAGGTACTAATGACTAAGAACGGGGACTTTCCCTATTAGGTACTAAGTCCTAGAGACGTCTAGAGAGGTAGGAGATTGGTAGAAACTGTTCCGCTGAAGGTACTAGGTCTCTGCTGGCGACTTTTCTTAGCTGTGTTCCCTTAAGGTACTTAGAGCTCAATAGTCTGTAAAAGCGCAATCTATTCTCTACTGGGGGTCTCTATGGGTTCACTATTCTACTGAACTACTCTAAACTACTGCCTTTTTATACCGCTCTGCTGTGTCTATTTTTGTCTGCTGGTTGCTCAGCAATTGTCAGCTGATGCATAATCTTACTCATGCTGTGTAAATAGCCGAGAATATGACTCCCTCCATCTCCTTGATGTCCGCTGTGTCAATTCCTGCCCTAGGAGCACCATCCCAGTTGATAGCCCTACTCTCTAGCATCACAATGATATAAACATGTCTCTATTTCTCTGCTGATGGTCCCAAACTGTAGAGGCAACCTTTATAACGCTTCGCTGACGTGGTTTACTCTGGTCTCGGCTCGGCAACAGCTCTGCGGGTGATATTCCGTGTTCTCTTTGAGTTTACAACTGGTTGAAGTATATGTTCGATTTCCTGCTTCGTAAAGCTCAGCGGAGGCAACACCAGCTTATCCAAACTTAATTTAGCTCTTGTACATATCTTAGCATACCTCAGCGGGGCTGCACATTTTATCAGAGTTGGATACAATAAGATAGCTCTATCAAGAGCCAACTCATTTGTCTCAACCAAAGGGTTTTATGCAGTTAGAGGCCTAGGTGTTGCCTTATATAGCTATTCCACCTATCCCATTCCTCCGCTGATGGTTGTACCTCTGCGGGAGTCTTTCCCATGTTTATTTAGAGGCTAGTACTTTGCAAATTGAAAGATTTCAGGCCTGGATGCATATCATGCATATCACCGAGTTCGTTGCTTGATGCCCGGAACAATGATTGCACCCAGGGAAAGTTTGAAGCTGCAAAGAATGATGCATTAATGATGGCATGCATTGTGTCTGATTTGACGGTTACTTGAACAGTAATCCTGTCTCTGGGTCCATAGTGTATGTTGTCCCGTTTGACGTGGAGGGTTACAACTTCTGGTTTGAGTTTGCAGGTATCGTGTTCGCAATAGATGGGCCATGTGAGTGAAACTCGTGTTAGTCGATCAGGATTCCAGTGTGGGTTATGACTGTCACACTGTGTTTTGCTTGCAATGGCAGAACCAGTTGTTAGAGAAGAAACTGTAGGTACGTTACTGTTTTCCTTTGGTGCATACACTGACTAAAAGTTCATCTTCGATTCCAGTGCCATTTTCAAGTGTCAAACTGGCAGTAGAAATTCAGGAATCCGAAATGAGAACGGGAAGTTGAGCTATAATGAGATTATAAGTAATGCAATGGATTACAAGTATGTAGAACACATACCAAACTTGAATTGAGATCACTCCACTCTTTGCTTTCCCTACTCCACAAGCGGCTGGCCACCGATCGAAATATGTGTTATTCAGACTGCTACTGGGCAACCTCTCAATTTTGTGTAGCTCAACTCAGACCCATTTTTCCCTGGGATTGGCTCAAGGCACCAACATCTCAAGTCAGAGTGAGTATGACCTAGTATGGCCTCTGGTGGAAGCACTAAAGAAAGGGCGAACAAAGGCTCTGCCAGATCTTGCGACACACAAAATCATGAAACTTACTTTAGGTATCACATTGTTTTTTTTTTGGTGTAGTGATGTCAGTGATGGTAGACATGGTGCGGTGCAGCACAGCCTGGCACAGCCCAAAGAATCAGAAGATAAGAAGAGGGATGCTCAAATATTAGGTTCATGGGTCGTCAGTCATGTTGCTAGGATATGAGTCACCTTGGGGTCACCATCACAAAATTACTGTAAAAGTAGCTGGGTCCAAATTTGGGTGGTAATAAAATTCCTCCCACACTGCAGTATTCACATTTGCTGGAAGAAGGCATACTGTGTCTGGCCACCAAGCATGTATGTGACTCAGTTTTGTGTTCAAGATACCGAAAAACATGGCTACATGTAATATAACTTCAATTATGGGCATCATCTCCGCCCTAACAGCTCTAGCATCTGTGCAGCCTTTGTGGTTAAGCAATGAGAAAGATATTGTCGCTGGATCACAGAAACTCGGAGCTAATCACTTTTACAGTAATATTGTGATGACCCATATAGTATCCTAGCAACACGACTGACAACTGAGCCTAAGTTTCCCTAAGTTTCCCATCATGATTACAATCAAATGTACATGGGTTATAAGGCCAAGGTTGGCCTACCCTATCTATCAATACTACCATAGCATCTCAGGATGCGAACCAAGTGGCCAATCATATAGGAAGCACTGCATACTATTACACTCACTGACAAAAATAATGCAACAAACTATTTTGAGCATTTTGGGTGGTTATACAGTCTTGATTCACTCTAAACAAGTTGTAGACATCATCTATAGGTAGAAATACATCTTTGGGAACATTTGGGCCATTTCCATTTTTGGTAAATCTGGTGATACTGGCTGTTATGCATCCAGGTGCAAAATGGGCATCAGTAAGGAGAAGCTTTTGGTTAAAATGGTTATCACAGATGGAAAGAGCTTGAAAAATAGGTGCAGGAGACATTTTGGATCATCCAATTTAATGATGATTTGAGGTTGCAATTGTTGTTACAAAATGGCTATTTTTGCTAATATAAGGCCAAAATGATCATTTTGCAGCCATAATTGTGAGCTCAAATCACCATTAAATTGTATGATCCAAAGTGTCTCCTGCACCTATTTTTCAAGCTCTTTCCATCTGTGATAACCATTTTAACCAAAAGCTTCTCCTTACTGATGCCCATTTTGTACCTGGATGCATAACAGCCAGTATCACTAGATTTACCAAAAATGGAAATGGCCCAAATGTTCTCAAAGATGTATTTCTACCTATAGATGATGTCTACAACTTGTTTAGAGTGAATCAAGACTGTATAACCACCCAAAATGCTCAAAATAGCTTGTTGCATTATTTTTGTCAGTGAGTGTACATTGTTGATAGTCTTTCTGTTGGACTATGCTATGGTAGGCTTGATTCAACCTGGTGTTACTCACTTGAGCACATTTCATTAGGCTTTTCTGTCTCTCTATTATATGCTTCCCTTCATGTCTTGAGGTTAGTACTGAGTTCTTAGTAACAACATGCTTATCTGGTTGTACATGTCAGCCAACACAAGGAAAGGCCTGCAAAATCCAGGAGGTTCCTCCTTGCCCTGATAGTTCTCATGTTTCTCATGGACACTGGACTGTTCATTTCCAACATTGGTCAGAAATTAGCACTGTTTCACTGGGCAGGAGATACCATCACTGACAATACACCACCCCTTGAGGACCATTTGTTGGCAGCTGATAATGCTACAGTTCCATATGGAATAGGCTCAAGTCTTTTTGAGATTGTGAATGTAAGTTCTCTCCTGAATCCTTGAAACATGAATAATCTACAGTTCATCATTGGTGATGGCATTGTCCTTTGGCATGCAACTGCCCTGTGGCCACATTCTTATTGGATCAAAGGTGGTCTTTATTTTCTATTTTTGGGAGATATAGGCATGCCCTGCAAGATGCTTTTATGTGCTTACTCACTAGTTTCAGGAGTTGGCTTCTATGACCTAGTCAATGCTAATCTTTCTCAGATTGATAATGGACCCATCCTAAGTGAGAGTGCATTTGATGTTGACTCAGCCTGCATCCTTGTTTCAATGGTTGTCAATCTCATGGCTACATTGTGTATTGCAGTCAAAGCATGGTATGATGGTCTTAAACATTGTTGTTATACATTCACATCATGCAGGCAATTCTGTGATAGCCTGAGGCTTGCATTCTGTAAATTTGCTACAAAGAAGTCACTTGTTAATCAAGTGTTGACATTGCTTACTGAGGGTGGGGCTATATTCTGTGCTCTTCAGGTATGATTCGTCTTTGTTGGTACATGCCTCTAACACCAACTTCTGCAGCTTTTATATGCTGTTGTTCAACTTGTGGTTACCCCCAGACAGCTCAACGGGGCAGGTCCAATGGATCCCATATCACTTTTTTCTGCAGCTATAAATCCTTTTTTCCCCATCATTGCAGTATGTTGTCCCTGTCACATCCACTTCAAATGCTAATTTCACTTGACTGCAGGGAATATACCCCTCCTTTGTTGTTCTCATTATGGCAAAACAGCAGTCTGTCTTTGGTGGTGCCACCTTCATAGTCTGCTCAAATAATAATACTGCAGCTCAGGATGTCAGTCAGCAACAGTCCAGGGCACTGTCTGCCTTGCAATTCGCATCTGCACAAGAGGGTGCATCATTGCAGTGCCAATTGGTATCCACTCATGGAAACCTCAACCAGGCTGCAATGGATGGGGTTGCATTTCCCCCTGATGCTGAGAAAGCAGTCTAACAGATTTCTGTGTTGCACTTGAGTGATTTGGTTCAATTCCAGTTTTAATATTTATCTTGTACTTGATATACTAGGCTCAAGCTGTCTATTTATATAAGTAGATGAAGTGTTGACCAACTCAGACCCATCACAATGACAATGCTATTTGGTAAGACTATCAAGGCCTCAGTGCTGGCAAAACTTTTTGCACTGTTCCAGAGGTGAGATCTTGGGAAGCATATTCCTTGAAATGCAAAGAGGAGCAGCAATGTAAGAAAACCATTACACACTCATACAAGATTTCACACTTAACTCAGCAACTGGCTCTCAGAGGAATGGACACAAAAAACTTCAAACTTGAGTGCAGATCCACAGAAAGAATCGATTGAAATGAAGACCTTGTCCAAGCGAGTATGGAAGGGTCACAACAAAGTCTGTCTGAGGGAAGGTTTGGATGACCAGGAACAGCATTGCCAAACCGAATACTGTGAGATGCGACTCAAACTGGCAAGCATTTAATATTCATAGCATGAATATATTGGGACAAGAATATTCACCCAACAACTGACACATTCTGTCTCAGAGCTGAGCTATGGCATGAATCATTGTAATGAAAGACCAACAGGCCATTTGGCAGTGACGAGTGTTCAAAGGATAAGAAGATGTCAGTGTGTTTTGAAGTTGGCAAATGGAATACTTTCACATAAGGGCAGCCATTGTATGCTACAAAGGTCCTATGGCTGGATTTGTAGTTCAAAATGCACTATAAACATGTGGATGGTGAAACTCAGTCATACTCCTCCAGTGACAAGTGACAACCAACAGACTCTGATCCAATGCAGTGTTTATGACTCAGGCACTGCTCTGTTAATCTGTTACCAGGTTAGGACCCAATGACACTTTCAACATGAAGTCTCCTTGGGACCAGATATCAACCAGATATCTGATTTTAAACTGTCATGTTTGTCAGGCATACTTTTCCAGGGTAAACAATAGACTCCAATTTTGATACAGCATTTATGATCGTGATCAATAATGAGAACTGTCTATGTACTACCAGCAATGTGCCATGCAGAAGTCTTGTCATGGTAAGTGAAGCCCAATGGATCAAACACATGAGCCTCATTTTCTGAGTCAGAATCAGTAGCCTTGGGTTTGGGGAACTTTTTTCACTCTGCATGGAATCCCTGCTGCAAGTTGGGCAGAATAACCAGTTCATAGAAATCATGAGGAGCTCTGTCAATGTCATATTTCACGAATCACACAGCTGGAGATGCCACACATTTTTCTTCTTCATATTTCTTGCATGCCTCTTCTGTCCCACTGAGCGGATTTGGGTTGATCATATCATATCACCTTTGGGTATCCAGATCTAGGGGAAAAAATGTTTGTGAGAAGGGATAAAACAGCTGGAGGAAGTACCTTCAGCATCGCTTCCCAGGTGGTTTTGTCAACAGAGATCCTGCACACAGACCTCTCCATGTCCTTGTTCACGTTCTGGCTCCTACTTCTCTTCTTTGCATTGACAGTGAGGGATGCAAATTTCTCTGCCCTGTACTTCAATCAGTATTGACTATACAATGAACCAAGAGAGAACTCACAGTTGCAGGTTATCAGTCAAGTACAGGCCTGTACCCAAACAGGCAGCATTATTACTCCCACATGTCACACTCCTTGCATAGCTTGCAGCTTGGTCACTGTCAGTACCCATGAAACCTGTGACTGATATTAAAACTGACTTTTATGAAGGAGATATAGATACTACTTACCAGGCCAGCAATTTTCTGTTGGACGTTCAGCCACAATTCGGGTGATGTGATATAAGGCAGAGTGGTCTCCACCACAGAGGGAGCAGATGTGGAGGTGCTCCTCTGATCCTGACTGCTTATTGTTGCATCCAAAAGGGAGGTTGAAGAAGATGCAAATGATTTTGTTTGGAGACTTGGAGATGACAAGACACTGTTCTGATATGCACTGAATAGGGGCTTTCCATCCTGAAAGGACAACAGGGAGGATGGGTGGTCATTAAGTTTGTGATTACCACCACATATAATGCAAGTTGCATGATTGGTAGAGCCAGCCACAGCAGAACGAGAATCTGCAGAAGAGCTGCGACCCAAACACCTGAATTTGGAGATCTGAGTATTGGAGGCATCAGCGCTTCATTTGAATTGGCCAGTAAGAGCAGGGGAAAGTGTTGCTGCTGCATGCTTGGCATCTAGAATGCTGTCAACATGTCTTGCATAATAATCACAACTGAAAAGAGTCCTGTTAAGCAGCTCATGTCTTGCTTTGAGTTCAAAAGGATAGATGTTGTTGAATGAGTCTTCAAACTCGGGCACATTTAGGAAGAAATCACAGTGTTTTTTGAATTCCAAATGGAAGGTTGGTGTAGTGCTGTTGCCTGTCTTTTCCAACAAGAAATCCAAAGTCCTGAGAAGGTTAAACAATGCCTGCTGCTATTTCATAGGAGTTAGACAGGCTGGAGAAGCATCATTACCCCATAGTTCCTCCATTTTGGATATGTTGAAAATAAGAAGTTTGGAAGGAGAGGGGTTACAAGAAGTCAGCTCAGGAGCAAGCTTTTTGGTATGTACAGTTGTGGTGAAAAAAAATGCAACAGCCTATTTTGGGCATTTGCAGCACTTATACAGACTCAATCCACTCCAAACGAGTTGTAGACATGATCTATAGGACTATATACCATTTTACAGATAAATGGAACATTTCTATTTATGGCAATTCTAGTAATACTGGTGGTAATGCATCTGGATGCAAAATGAACATTTGAAAGGAGAGGATTTCAAGAGAAATGGTCATCAGCATCTGAAAGCGCTTGAAACATACGTCAGAATAGCATTTTAGATCATACCATTTGCTTGAGAATTGAGCTTACAATGAGGGATCATGTTACGATTTCCCACTTTAGCACCCGTCCTATCAAGCGCCCAACCACATGCCTTATCAGAACCCTATTCATTTCACATTCATATCACCTTATCTTTCATTTCACTTATCTGCTATCTCTTAAATTAACTTCTGATAGCTTATCGCGGACATGAGGCAGAGATAGCTTATCTCTTTCCCTTCGTATCTTTCCCCTCTAACCTTATTCCCTACGCCCCAGAAGATAACCACCCAGTATTTAAACCATTAGCTATTCACTGTATTCTTTAGTTTTGGTATTATAAGTTTCACCGAGTCTTTGAGTGGCCTGATAAGCTCTCATTTTGCTCGTCACCTTACAAAATACCAAAACTAAATATCACCTCACTCAACTCGGTCGAACGAACGACTGCCAAAATTCTCACTCACTCACCACTCACAATCACCGAAATCGTTCAGTGCATCCTCAGCCTCTACCTCATCCTCATCATCTACTCTTTTCTCCGAATCCTCTGGCATTGTCTTGAACGACGCCGTCGCATCAATCGACGACTTCAAGTACGACAGAACCGTCATACCAGAGCAACCTGCCTGTAAACTCTCATCGTCTTCTTTGGTAGTACCATTGACAAACGGGAAGTTCCCAATAAAAGACAGACGACAGTAAGCAGACAAAACTAACTGGTTTTGAATTGCTAACGGCTTTAAGTGGCGTTTATACACACAGAGGCTGAACGGCAAGGAAGAACTCGAAACAACCAAATACTCCGACAATTTCACCAAACTCAAATCAACTCTAACTTCGCACCATATATCGCCATCCACCAACGTATCAACAACATCGTTGACCAATACTCTGCTCCGTTCAACTATACACCTGGACCTATTAGCAGAATCTACTACACTCATCTCTTCACACAGGACTGGATTAGTTGAAGAAAGACGTACGAAAGCGTCGCTACTGAGACCGAACCAGAAGTCAAAGAATACACAGATAACAGCACCAACACTAACCTGGTAGACTACACCGCTCACATTCCTCTAGCGACTTTCATAAGTCTTAAGAAAAGATTCAATGACATCAATCGAGGAAGGTGGGGACATCTCTACGAAGATACCAGGACCAGCACAGACAACAACAGCACAGACAAAGGAATCAATACAGACATAAGCTTTGGGTTCGACACCGCAGCGTGGTCAGAACCATATCAGTCGGAAGAAGGCAAACTCCTCACAGCGGAGTTAGAAACACTCAATCACATCAGCACCACAAAGATGCCAGCACGGCGCAACAAACGCAAATGACAGTCAGATGAGGAAACGCCCCGGCGTTCTCCCAGATTCAAACGAGGGTAGCGAAACAAGCACGGTTGGAAGATTGGTTTATAACCACTTGCCGACGATTTAGTGAACCGAATAAAGACTATTTGAAAATCTGGGGTGTTCTCAGAGCAGCTCTTGAAAAAGAGTCACATTACATTCACTCAGCAGACCTACTGTGGACATTAAACATCCTAACCAACGACGAAAGAGATTTCTTCGACAAAATCCAAGAACAAGAACTGATCGAACAAACAGATCCCATCACCGTAGAAGAGGCCCTCAGGTCTCTATACGATCTCATCAAAGAACACGACGCCCGCCACGTCTATACCCAGCACATCCACACCCGTCAGAGTAACGCGAGACCGAGTAATAGTCTCAGCTCCGCTTGACTTAACCAGATACATCAATCACATATACGGGCCCAACCACTTTGTAACACACGTACAGGTCGACGGATCATACCACATCTATCGTAACGTATACATTGGATATATCCCAGCAATCAAATACGACTCAGACAGAAAAACATTTGAACCAAGGGACGTCATCATTACAACAGACTTCCTCGAAGAAGCAGTAGAGGAATACCAATTTCTCGACACTTGGACAGAAGATCCTGAAGATATCCCAGTACCATTTGAAGAAACCTTTTCCACTCCACCCGAATCACCAGAACCTGAGACTCCCAGAGTTCGAACTCAGGAACTACCAACAATCAAAGAGGAGCCCGCAGAACTCTCTATTCCCCGACACCGAACCTTAACACCGACTAGATCATCTCTACGTCAAGTTCGCTTTCAGACATGATGGACATGGACACCATAGCACAATCAACTTCGGCTCCAACCAAAGAAATAAGCACCATCAGATCACCTCCGTACTACTTTCCACCAGTAGGGCACCCAGACCAACGAATCATCGCAGAACTGACTCTATACGCCCGAAGAAGAACAAACAAAAAATATTTTGCCAGAATACTTGGAGCCTCGCTCGTAAACACAAAATGCGAAATCCATGACCATGCGACAAGACAATCCGTGGTAGGAGAAATAATTCAAATATTCCAGTCAACAGTAGGAATGATGGGAACCATCCTGTTACGACAAAACGAAACAGGAACCGTCCTTATAGAACCAGACGCGTTCTCAATAGACTATGTCCCACCTAACCACCAAAACACCACCACTTCGTCCACCCCAAAAATCAAAATCGCTAAACCGCCAAGATTCACAGGTGATAAAGCGAAGTGGGAAGGATTCTTCTTAGCAGTCGACACATACCTCCAGGCAAACGCACGAGACTTCCAAAGCGATGACCAGAAAATCTGGTTCGTCATTTCGTACCTAGGCACGGAAGACGGATCATCATGCATCGCCTCGGACTGGCTCCGAAACTGGAAGGAAGACAATTTCTACAACGGAACCCTGAACACCAACGACTATGACGCATTCATCACAAGCCTAAAAAGCTCTTTCGAAGATCCAAACTTACAGATAAATGCCGCCAACGAACTCAGACAACTTAGACAAGGAAAAGACTCTTTGACAGAGTACTTCACTAAGTTTGAGCTCAAAGCAGCCACGGCAGGATATCGCAAGTTGGATAACGTCCTCATCGACCTTCTAAAAAACCAAGTACGACACAAAATCACCAAAGAACTGTATCGAGGAGGAATACCAATTCCACATCAATACAATGCAGTAAAACAACGGCTATACAACATAGAAATGGCGCTCAAAGAAGAGAAAACCAGATTCAGCGCTTTTCATACTGGAAGACCAATACCGCCTCGACAACATGTTCCACCACAACGATCTGCTCATGTCACCTCAGAACACTATACCCCACCCCAAACCTATGGAGGACAGGGACAACCCATGGACATTGATGCATCGCGAACCAAGCGATTGCTAGAATGTCGTCACTGCAAAAAGATGGGACGTCACCTCTCCCGAGATTGCAGAGGAGAATGCCCAGATTGTCATAGCAAACACCCAGGTCGATACTGTCAACTCAGACCACCTCCAAAACGACCTTTCACTACTCGCACATTAGACTTTATTGACTTCACCCATATCACAGACGAAGAAAGAGATCAGCTGAAACAGGCTGCGGGTTTTCAGATGGGAGCGAAGTAGACGCAACTTCGTCATCCCCCGGTCAGGACTCTTATGCACACATTTCTTGTCAAACATGCCCCGAGGCATTGTATAATAGAAATACATCTTTTTCACGTGCAAAAGAATCCAGCGTCAAAACAGAAACAAGTACCAAATGGAAGACAATGATCGAAGAAGTCGAAGATGAAGAATCTACTTCTTCGGGTCACTTCCAGGAACAACCATGGTCAGAACAAAAGAAGCCCAAACCCTTCTCCTCATTATGGGTTCTATCAAGATTATGAGATCTAGCCGCGGAAGCAGGAATAGGAACACTAAAGCAGTGGGTACACAACCAAAAACAACGAGAAGTAAACAAGCATCTCGTTAAACAACTACTAAACATTCCCACCAACGAAGCTTTAGATTGGCTAGAAGATCTCCATGAACCTAAACGATTTATCTTCAGAACCACGAAGACAGATCGGGAGCTAAACGTCCAGATAGAGCTCCAAGATCTAGAAAAAGGGACCAGATACCAAACACAAGCGCTTCTTGATAGTGTCTGTATGGGCAGCTGCATCAGTCAACGGTTTGCGGAAGAAAAGAAGTTGTCCCTACACAAATGGGAACATCCAATCTCTGCATACAACACAGACGGAACGGAAAACAACAATGGGAAAATCACGCACTACGCCGAAATAAAAATGATCATAGAAGGACACTCCGAGATCCGAAAGTTCGCAGTCACTAACCTAGGACAATCGGATGTGTTCCTAGGACATGAGTGGTTGAACTTCCACAACCCAGAAGTAGACTGGAACACCGGATCATTACATTTCACCAGATGCCCCGCAGCATGCGGATACACAGAACCTGAACCAGAAGATGTAGAAGAAGGAGATAGAATTTGGATGAAATACCCAAAACCATCTCGAAACGTCAGAAGAAACAAAGCCTTCATGCGAGCCCATCAGTCCATTGCCAACGCACTAGCTGAAGAGTTTGAGAAAAACAAAAAAACAGATCCTATCCTGGAACAGTACAAAGGGTTCGAAGAAGTCTTCGAGAAGACCGAATTCGACACCCTCCCACCAAACCGACCTTGGGACCATGCTATAGAGTTAAAACCAGGATCAGAACCAACGGGATGCAAAGTGTACCCTCTGAACCTGGACGAACAAAAAGAACTCGACGCATTTCTCGAAGAACATTTACACACTGGACACATCCAACCCTCCAAATCGCCAATGGCCTCACCCTTCTTCTTTATCAAGAAAAAAGATGGAAGATTAAGACCAGTACAGGATTATCGAAAACTCAATGATATGACTATCAAAAACTGATATCCTCTTCCCCTCATTCAAGAGCTAGTGAACAAACTAAAAGGCGCCAAATACTTCACCAAGCTCGACGTAAGATGGGGATATAACAATGTACGAATCAAAGAAGGAGATGAGTGGAAGGCAGCCTTCCTAACCAATCGAGGATTATTCGAACCCCTAGTAATGTTCTTCGGACTCACCAATTCGCCCGCCACATTCCAAACGATGATGAATGAACTACTATGAGACCTCATCAACACCGGAAAGGTCCTTGTATATATTGATGACATACTCATCTTCACCAACAATTTAGACGAACACCGTAAACTCGTTCGTCGAGTCTTATCCATCCTCAGCGCCAACAAACTTTATTTAAAACCAGAAAAATGCGAATTCGAAAAAAAACAAATAGAATTCTTAGGATTAATCGTCTCGGAGGGCAAAGTCAAGATGGACCCGATCAAAGTCAACGGTATTCGAAAATGGCCAATTCCCAACAACAAAAAGGAGTTACAACAGTTTTTAGGTTTTTGCAATTTCTACAGGAGGTTCATCAAAGATTACAGTAAAATCGCAAAACCCATGACACAGCTAACTGGAAACGACACCTGGAAATGGGAAACAGAACAACAAATAGCCTTTGACACACTAAAAGAAACCATTACAACAGCACCCTGCCTTCATATACCAGAAGACGAAGGACAATTTAGAATAGAAGCAGATGCATCGGAAGGAGCAATCAGTGTGGTAATCTCTCAACAAATAGAAGGCAAATGGCACCCAGTCGCCTTCTATTCCAAAGCGCTTTCGCCCACACAACGAAATTACGAGATCTATGACAAAGAGATGCTCGCAATCATGGAAGCACTAGCTGAATGGAGGCACCTGGTACTAGGAGCCAGACAAACCTTCGAAATCTGGACAGACCACCAGAACTTACAATATTTCCGACAACCTCAGAAACTAAATCGACGACAAGCCCGCTGGGTCACAGAACTAGCGGACTATGATTATACTCTACATCATAAACCAGGCAAACAGAATCAACGGGCAGATCTATTATCCAGAAGACCAGACCATGACATGGGACGCAAAGACAACGAAAACGTCGTCGTACTAACGCCTATGACTTTCAGAGCGTTAGAAGCGGTCATAATTCACAATCCACCGGAATACCTACCAGAGCTGAAAGATCCATTACGAAAACTAGATCCGTCAGCCAAACAAGCTTTAGAAGGCAAAGACAAGAAATGGAAGGAAACAGACAGACTAATCTTTTACGACAACCGCATATATGTGCCCAAAAACCATAAACTCCGTGAGCGAATCATTTGAGACCACCATGACAACCCATTAGCCAGACACCCTGGGAGATACAAAACCCAGGAACTTATTCAGCGAAATTATTGGTGGCCACAAATGCAAAAAATGATTCACCGATATACAGACGGTTGCATGCCAAGAAGACAAAATTGATCGACAACCCTTACACGCCCCTCTTAATCCACATGACATCCCCAAACAACCATGGCGAAAAGTCACAGCAGACATGATCGGACCCCTTCCCGAATCCAATGGCTTTAATGCAATTGAAGTATTCACCGACACTTACAGCCACCGCATACATGTCGAACCCACACACATAGAACTCAGCGCAGAAGGATTTGCAAATCTCGTACGAGATAGAGTGATCCGATATCACGGTCTTCCAGAAATCCTAATCTCGGATCGAGGACCCCAGACAGTAGCCAAAGCATGGGACCAAATATGCAAACAACTCGGTATCAAACGACATTTATCCACAGGTTATCACCCAGAAACAGACGGTCAAACGGAAAGGGCAAATCAAGAAGTGGAAGCATATCTTCGCCTATTTGTCAATTACTTACAGGACAATTGGAGCGAATGGTGTGCCATCATGGAATTCAGTTACAACAATTGAGTTCATTCCATGACAAAACAATCACCCTTCTTTACCAATCACAGTTACCACCCCTACACCGGAACGGAACTACAAAGAGACCAAGTACCTTCGGCCACTGAATGGGTTAAACGACTCTCTAACGCACGTCAAGAAGCGGAAGCTGCCTTAGCCCTGGCAAAGGAAGCTATGAAACAACAATTCAACAAACACTGGTCTGCATCCAGAGACTATAAACCCGGCGATTTAGTCTGGCTAGAAGGGACAAATATCAAGACTCAGCGACCTGCCAAAAAACTAGATCACTTATGACACAGACCCTTCGCAATCACAGAAAAGGTGGGACAAGCGGCGTATAGGCTCAAATTACCGCAAAACCCCACTTGGCGAAGAAAACATGATGTCTTTAATGAAAAATTACTCAAACCCTTCATCAAACCCTCCTTCGACATCCAACCTAACGAACCACCACCACCTCCAGATTTAGTCAAAGGAGAAGAAGAATTTGAAGTTGAAGCCATCATGGACAGTCGCAAAAAGGGTCGCTACATTGAATACCTGGTCAAATGGAAAGGGTTTTCTGATGCCGAAAACTCCTGGGAACCTCGTGGAAATGTCCGACATGCTGAAGAAGAAGTAGAAAACTTCCACAAATCACATCCTCATAAACCGAAACCAACGTCCTTCAATCGAGGAATCATTATTACCTCTAATCGAACTATCCTCGATTCCTTCAAACCAATGTTCGAATTCACGACACCATCATGGGGACCATGATCTTAAAGAGGGGGTAATGTTACGATTTCCCACTTTAGCGCCCGTCCTATCAAGCGCCCAACCACATGCCTTATCAGAACCCTATTCATTTCACATTCATATCACCTTATCTTTCATTTCACTTATCCGCTATCTCTTAAATTAACTTCTGATAGCTTATCGCGGACATGAGGCAGAGATAGCTTATCTCTTTCCCTTCATATCTTTCCCCTCTAACCTTATTCCCTATGCCCCAGAAGATAACCACCCAGTATTTAAACCATTAGCTATTCGCTGTATTCTTTAGTTTTGGTATTATAAGTTTCACTGAGTCTTTGAGTGGCCTGATAAGCTCTCATTTTGCTCGTCGCCTTACAGATCAGTCCACAAGATTTAGTCCACTGTAGCCATAACAATAGACTCAGCCGCATGACTAAAGCCTATTGTTATAGGTTCGGCCGACATTGGCTGGTGCCTATAGTTATAGGCAACAATAATACATTGTTTATTATTTCATACCATTGTGATGGATCCAGCCAATGGAGAAAAGATTATTATCTGCTCTACTAGGATGGACTCGGCCGACCAATGAGGGATGATTATTTTCCGCCATTACTGTAGGATCGGCTGATGGTCCTGATAGTTTATTATCCACCATTGCTATGGGTCCGGCCGACCCCCCAGGGCTTTATTATTGCTGCCTACGGATGTAGAATCGGCCGGGGGATGACAACTATTTATTATCATCCATGAGGATGGACCCGGCCGATCGAGGAGGGATTATTATTTCTCTCTATTATGGTAGCATCGGCTGACGGCCCCGATGGCTTATTATCTTCCATTGCTATGGATCCGGCCGACCGGCAAAACTTTATTATTTATGTCCATATATGTAGAATCGACTGGGTGACGACAACTATTTATTATCCTTTACTACCATAGACCCGGCCGACTGGGGAGGGATTATTATTCCC